>JARVLU010012910.1:0-10045 GCA_031762415.1 Simpsonichthys santanae
AGACATAAACTAAGAAATACACAAAAATAAGAAAAATGCTAAACATAATATTGCAAACGAATACGCCGAACAACAGCAACACGAACATGAGCCTGTGTGAGTAGATGAGTGCGAATGAACGCAGCAGTATGACACCACAGCATGATGGTGTCATATGTAAAATCAACACAAGGTCAACAATACAAGAAAATGCTCAGGACAAGAAGAACCATCTCAACTCGTCAAAAGAAACAACAGCAAAAATCAAAGCATGCAGCAAAAAATACAGAAACACGGCACCACAAGTGAAAAAGAAATAAATCTACAGCAACATGGTCCTATTGGCAGAGTGCTTCTGATGACAGTGAGGTTATCTTAGCAACATGGTCCAGTTGGCACCATGGTACTGTTAGTGGTGTGGTCTTGTTAGCAGCTTGATGATAATAATGACCGCAGGAGCTGCCTCCCAGAATGCCCTCCAGAACAGGGTCTGGCAGACAGAGAACATCCAGGGTTTCACCGCAGAACCGAACAGGTCCGTAGAGTTCGGTCCATGCAGGCAGATGGAAGATTCTGTTAGTAATATCCACTCCATCAGGTCAATGAGTTTCAGGCAGGAGCTTCTTCATCAGTCACATGTGCATCTTTCACCATCACATCAAGGATCACTATTAAGTTCCACCCTCTTTTTGAAAAATGTCCACTTAAGCTTTGGCAAACACCAAGAATATGCTGGGCTGTGTCAGAACTCTGTCTCACAGTGCATTTTATACATCTGTGGGAGGTGTCACATACATACATTCCCTTTCTGTCTATTATATGAAGGACATGTAAACGTGCTGTGTTGTTGGTTTCTTTAAATTTCATTTCAATCTGCTTAACAATGTAGAAACACACCAAATTGATGATAGACTGATCAGCAGACCTTAAATAAATGTTATGGTTAGACTATAACAGCAATGCATGGTGTTTCTGATGGTGTTTCACAGTGGAGGAGTTTTCTGTGTCTCCATACATATCAGCACCCATCTCTCAGCAGTTTTTCCAACATGTGCATGCACACACACGCGTGCGTGTACATACAGTTTAAGCATAATTTTCTCTGGTATTAATTTCTCTTTCTGAGCCCTCGGACAAACAAGAACAACTCTAATAGTAACGTGATATCAGTGCTGATGTCCGTGCCACAATCCATTGTCTGTTTTGGTTTCAGGGTGAGACAGGGAGAGCTTGACAGAGTATTTGTGCAATAAATGACCTGATGGGCTCTATCTGTGGACGGCTGAACTGGCTCGGATGAATTCAGATGAAATGAGATGTGTTAGACCCGCTGGTCTAAACGAACCCATCGCATCAAATGCATATTAAGAATCAAAATGCTTGTGACTACAGTATAGTCCAGTCAAATAGATTATCTATCAATACAGGAATCTCCTCACTAAAGGGCATTTCATTAGGCCCTGCTTGTACTCATAATTCTAACTCTATAACATAAATAAACTCATACATGTCTCATCTCCCTCATTACTTTTGCATAGTCACAGTGATATTATAATGCATCGGGACCATGGCCTATACATTTATTATTTTTCTGCAAGAGAACAGACTTTGTGCAGCTTTAAAAATAATCCCTTTAATACTAATATAATAATAATATGTTTTAAAACACAATAGTTTCTTGATATACAGTTTAATTCCTGCCATTGTTACTCAGTGCTGCTTGAGTTAAAGAACAGTTTGCCCAAACACTTTCTAACTCTCTCAGTGTTGTTCCACCTGGTCAGCAGTCATACCACATTGGCAAATTCTGGAAAAGCTTTCTCTCTGTAGTAGCTTCTACTATTCTAACTGGCGTGCCATTAATCTGCATTTATCTAAATAAATGCATCTCTTGCTGAAACAGAAAGCAGTGCTCGTTTGCTTTAAAGTGGACCAAACAAAGATTCAGACTGCCACAGTTCATGACAGACATGTAAGACGTATTAATGAGAGCTGCTCTCTCTCCCTTTAGAGGAAGTTCTGCATTACCACTTATTCTTCTAGACGACCCGTTTTCACAGGTGCAGAAGTGGAAAGCAGTCCTCATTAAATGCATCTGTTCCTGTCCTACTTTTAAAAGTCACAATGTCTGTCATCAAATTGGTTCATTGGCATGAAAATCTCACAGCATTTCCTCCTACTTTCCCTGGAATCACTCTTCAGGTTTGGGAAGAAGGTGGGCGGTGAGTGACATGGTTAATCATCTCAGAGAGTGATCTTTCTGGCTACAGTGAAGACCCGGCATAATTTTAGAATTTGTAGGCGGAGACAGGGGGATATGTTTGAGAGTTAGGAAAGTTGAAATAACTTGTGAAACACTTGATTACTACTGTTGCAGTGGGAGGAGGTGCTCAGTGTGTGCACTGCCACAGAGCCAGTGCTCCACTGTACGTACTTTGTCAACAAAGGTGGAGAAATGCTGCTGGCGTTAACACAAAGTACACTCTAATCTGCGAGGACTCCACTAATAATGTGCGGAGAAGCCACTCTCCATGAGATCTCACAGGAACTGTGTTATTATGCAAACCTCTTTGTATTTCCAACAAACACACGGTGGTCGCCTAAATCAACTTCTCACTTCCCTCATTTGTTTTTCTCTCCTTGGTTTTTTAATCACTTCTTCTCATCACCAGCTGTGGGCTGCAGCTCATGGGGAGTGGGGATGTGGAGCTGGGTGGGGTGAAGGAGGAGGTGCGATAGCTGAAATGTCAGCCTCGGTATATTAACGCTTCTAGTTTTTATCAGTTTTGTGCCAGCTTTATTGGAAACAATAAAGACAAGAAAGTGCGTAGGACAAGCAAGAAGCAAGTTAGGCCTCCTTAAAACTGCATGATAATCCCAGTCTGGTTAAAAATATATATGCCAGGATGTGGATGGTCTTTCTTTGCAAGGTCTTTAGGCGGAGTGTCCTCATTAAGTGCAACAAAGTTTGATCATTTTATAGATACAGAACATGCACAAACCTCCTCAGTGAGGTCCTGGTGGTAATTCATGATGGTGGCAGTGTATAAGGGTGCTGGGTTGTGTCGTGGCAGCTGTGGCAGAGTATCCATGTCATGGTGTATTGGTATTAAAGAAGTGGAAAAAAACATGGTCACCTCATACCTAGGTGACAACAATCTGTGTGACAAGGTCATGAAAAGAAATCATTCTAAATGGAATGCAGCCCTTATCAATACACTGTGCATAGAGATTAGTACACTCTCTGTTTTCAAGTTACAATATCTGCTGTAAACTAGGCCCATTGAAGAGGGGTTATTAACCAGTGTGAAGGAGTATGTTAACTGGGATAGGTAGGAATCATGATCAATCAACCCCAGCCAGTCAAAGCAGATGACCTCTTGTCCTGAGCCTGGTTCTGCTGGAGGTTTCTTCCTGTTATGAGTTTTTCCTTTCCACTGTTGCCTTGTACTTGCTCAGAATGGGAGACTGGGACAAAATAAAGACAACGCAATCTGCCGGCTACCCTGCCTTAGATGTTTTGAATGTTTCTGCCCATATCCAGCAATCACTGTGCGAGGGGTGGGGTACACCCTGGACAGGTTGCAAGTGGGTTTTCACTTTTTCCATCCACAACCTCTGCGCCACCATTCCCTGATAAACAATATCAAATAGAAATTCTAGAAGTGTTTCATTATGACATATATTAGAGTTCTAGGATCCATCCATTGTGTCCCCATTGTGACATCCATCCATCCATCCATCCATCCATCCATCCATCCATCCTCTTCATCTTGTTCCGAAGTCAGTTCGCAGGAGCAGCAGCTTGAGCAGGAAGGCCCAGCCACCTCTTCCAGCTCTTCTGGGAGGACTCCCAAGGTGTTCCCAGGCCAATGGAGAAACATAGTCTCTCCAGTTTGTCCTGGGTCTTCCCCGGGGTCTCCTCCCAGTCAGACATACCTTAAGCACGTCCCTAGGGAGGCGCCCAGGAAGCATCCTTACCAGATGCCTGAACCACCTCAACTGGCTACTCTCGATGTGGAGGAGCAGCGGTTCTACTCCGAGTCTCTTCTGGTAAATGAACTTCTCAGCCTATCTCTAAGGGAGCATCCAGCTACCTTGCAGAGGAAACTCATTTCAATCACCTGTATCCATAAACTCGTTCTTTTGGTCACTACATAGAGCTCGAGACCATAGGTGAGGCTGGGAACGTAGACTGACTGGTAAACAGAGAGCTTTGCCTTACAGCTCAGCTCTCTCTTCACCACAACGGACCAGTACAGAGTCCACAATACTGCAGAGACTGCAACAATCCGTCTGTCAATCTCACACTCCATTCTTCCCTCTAGTTGTAAGAATTGTTTCTTTATCCTTTATTTAAACAAAACCCTCCCAACAATGCAGCACTTCTTTTTATTAGCTTTACTAGTTTGTATCTCTGTGCTTGTCTCGTCTGGTGGCTAAAACACTACCAGAAACCTAATAGTCGCCCTCGCACTATTGTCCTGCCTTTTAGGAGCAGGACAGACTTCCCTCTGGACAGGACAGCGTCCAATGTACAAACACCAAACAAACACATTGTGTATGTGGCAGAAGGAAGGTGTAATGCCAGGGGAACTGTACTGACAGAGGTTACAGAGATTGAGTGATGTGAGGTGCCAGACGGTCTGGAACCAGCTCTGCATGGAGTGGGTGCTATGTGTCGAGATAGCTGAGAAGCTGAGTGAGATGGATTGTTGGAGCATGTGCCCATATGTTTGTGAGACCCCCTCCCTCATTCAGGGTCTCATCTCACTGCAAAATCTGACAGGAAGAAGCGAGAAAGTGGAGATGGAGGAAGGAGGCTACTAGAACAAGTGAGAGGGTTGTTCTTTAGAACAAAGTGACTGGTTATAAACTTTAGTGGTCATCACGTCATCATCAAGCATGAAGTCAGCACAACCTGGAGATGGCCTTCACTATGTGGGTGTTAAATTCCACAGGCATGAAAACACCCCTTTATAATAAAGCTGCTTGAAATTTGGGAAAGGAGCTAAATTATTCATGACATTCTGCTTTTACTTTGGGAGAAAACTGAAAATGGAGCAGGTACCATCTCTCCTCTCTTTTTGAAAGTGTGACACTTTGAGGCAGACTTGGGACCAGCACCATGACAGAAAACGTTTACTTTTGAAAAATGGACCTGTTTAACCATCTTTGCTCACTGTAGCATGCTACGCATCGAGCCTTCGTGTAAGATGTTTGCTTTTTCACTCAAACCCCATCAGCTATAGAAATAAGGCATTTATGACACAGAGCTACTTTCTTCTTTGCGTCGAGTGACAACAATCAAGACAAATGATAAAAATAAAGCTCAATTGTCCCTAAACTCGAAAAACTTTCAAACTAAAGGATTCTGACAGCAATGCATACAGTGTCTGCTCACTACAAACAGTTCAGTAAACTGATATTGTAGCAACTGTGTGGAACTATGAAGTCAGAGGAGCTCCAAGTAAATGGTTTCCCCACCAAGCAGTAAACTCCTTAAGTGGACCAACCAGTTTGCTGGAGATAAGATGGTTTCTGGGGGCCGTCTTGTCCCCCATCGACTCCTCCCAGGCAGGTAGCCACAGCCAAAGTGGTTCAAAGCAACAAAGTTCATGCTCAATCATCTAGGTACCAAATTCAATAATGCTCAGTCAGATCATCAGGACAGTTTATTTTTTCTATTTTTCACCCTCTATCTGGAGGGCTTCATCATTCACCTTTGCTGCCTGCCTGGGAGGAGTCGTCGAGGGACAGGAGTGCCCCCAGAAACCATCTTATATCCAGCAAACTGGTTGGTCCATTTTAGGAGTTTACAGCTATGTGTGGAAACAGTTTACTTGAAGCTCCTCAGACTGATGAAGCACTCTGGATAGAGAGTGAAATGTCTCTAGAAAAAAAGAAACTGTCCAGATGACCTGACTGAGCAGTACTGAATACATTTATACATAATTTTTAGTCTGACAATGTGTGAATTTTATTATTATTTTATTAATCTTTATTTAACCAGGCAAATCTCATTGAGATCACAGATCTGTTTTGCAAGTGAGGCCTGGACCTGAAGGCAGACTAACAGCATGTTTTTGGTCTGTGGGAGAAACCGGAGTACCCAGAGAAAACCCAGTCAAGCACGAGAAGAACATACAAACTCCACCCATAAAGACCCCAGGTCCAACTGGGGATTGAACCCAGGACCGTCTTGCTATGAGGCAACAGTGCTAACCACTGAGCCGTCGTGCTACTTTGTGAAAACAACGATGATTTTCTCTAGGCATGTTCACAGAACAGAAAATAAACTAACTAACTAACTAACTAACTAACTAAATAAATAAATAAATAAATAAATAAATATATAAATAAATAACAGAAGACTGGGTAGAATTGATTTTTTTAAAGATATTTCAGCTATTTGTATTGTGCTATAATCAGGCCAACTTTGAGTATGTCCATTTATGATAAAACACTTGTGTAATATAAATGTTTTTCACTCAGTTCTGTACAGATGATGTTTCAAATCTAACATGGCAGACTCAACAGATCAGACACTATAATTAACTTTATTTGTACATTTAACTTGCACTGATTCAAAGAAATAAATTAGTTTAAAGTCTTGGCTGAACGTTAGCTTACTGTTCCAATAGTCCATACAACGAGTGATGTGACCAAACACGTGCTCAGACATTAAATGTGACGCTTTCAAACATATCGAGATTCTTTGGTCCTATCATTAAGATTCATATTTATTACTGAATAATAGTTTTAATTTTTATTCATGTTGTTGAGTCATGTTAAAAAATATTGAGCCCTTTTTTATTCACAATAATGATAATATTGAGGAATACAGGGGCGGCTGTGGCAGATTGGTTAACGTGGTCGTCATTGGGAATTGGTGGTTTGATTCCATCAAAATGCAGTTGAAGTGGCCCTGGGCATTGCCTCTGATGTGTATGAATGTGATATAAAACAGTGATTAGTCTCTATAGAATGATTTACTCAGATTATCTTTGTAGAGATGTAGTGGAGTGCTGTATGAATGTGTGTGGAGGTAAACGAGGGAACAGATTGTCTGGTTGGACAGACATGTGCAACACACATCCAGTCCATTTACAAACAAATGACTGTCATGCATTTTTAACTCAAAGCAGGGCGACATGGAAGAGCAGTGTTTAGAGCCTCTACCTCACAGAGGAAACGTTGCATGTTTGCCTCCTTTCTGTGTGAAGTTAGCACGTTCTCACTGTGCATGTATGAGTTTCCTCCCACAGACCAAAAACATGAATGTTAGGTTAACTGGAAACTCTAAATTGACCCTAGGTGTGAGAGAGTTTGAATAATTGTTTGTCTTTACACCTGTGCTGGACCTGCAACATGTCCATGATGCACCCCGTTTAAAGTGCTCTATAGATAAAGATGGTATGGTATGGTATGGTATGGTATGGTATGGTATGGTATGGTATGGTATGGTATGGTATGGTATGGTAAGTGCCAGAGATAGACTCCAGCCCCCCTACAATGGATGAACAGATGGATTTTACTCATGGCACAAGAGATGTAAGAGACTACATTTACCAGGACCCAAGCTTTTCTGGTGTCATTGTCAAAAAAAAAAAAAAAAAAAAAAACTCCTCAGTTTTCCTGAGAAACAAACACTAGATTTAATTTATTGAAACCCCACTCCCCCATTCCCAGAAAAGATGCAAAGTATTGTTTTCCTTATCCTCCATACACGTCAACACGATGGAGGAAGACAAGCGTAAAAAAGACCAGATGAAGGAGAAAAATAAAGATGTGGGCTGCAACTAAAGGTAAAGACTAATTATTTATGACAGATGCAGCATTTCTTAGAACCCAAACCAACCTTTTTTTTTTTTAATTCCCAGCACCTTCTCTTCAGGCTGAAACACACCTTAGCAGACACATTTTTTTTTTTTAAATAAGATTTTGAGTTTTACAAGACTTTATTTTAGACAAGAGGAGGCATGATCCCTGAAAAAAAAGCACAGTGAGGCCTTCCACACTGCACCTCACCTTCCTGCCTCTTGTGAACTTTTGACAAATCTAAAGGTTAAGGCTGGAGCTTGAGTTAACTGCTGGGAAAGAGTTTGATCATCTCTGACTGACACAGTGTCTATGCAACAAAAACCTTTTCTGTGGTGCATTTTTTCTTCTTCCCCTTTTCATTGTTTGTTTTTTGCTTTGTCTCTGGTCTCAACATGAATAAAATCCCTGAACTTACTTCAGACTGCCTGCAACATGACTCTATTCCATTACTTTAAAAGAAAAACAACTGTGTAACATTAACAATCAAATATTTGTTTTAGATATAATTACTGTCTAAAAAGTGTGATTTATTAAATAACAGAACACTTGTTTGTTCCTGTAAGATGTTTATTGCAACTTATGATAACAGGGGGCTGCGGAAGCTCAGGTGGCATCTGATCTTGTGCAACATCAAATTAAAAACTCAATTTTACTGTTAAAATAATCCTGGTATATGGTTTGGTTTTAATGTACAAGATGAACATAGATGCTACAGCAGAGAGGGGAGAAGGGTTCATTAAAACAGTTCATAATAAACAAGTCAAACACAACTATTGTAGCATTATCTGAGAAATACTTGATAACAAAATGTTACAAACAGCAGAACTCATTCAATAAAATGATCAGAAATAGTTACAGTAAATTTACTTGTTTTTCCTTTTTCTAGCTTTTACAGCGATCATTAGCTTTTCTTCTGTTTTTAATCGACCTCGTGCAAAATTTGTGATTTAAAGATGTCCCTTCTTTTTCTTCACCTTACAAACAAACACACCAACAAATAGATTAATGGCTGGCCACTGCTGCATCCAGACAGAACCTCACAACGACCTCCTCCTATCCGACAACAGATCAGGACAGGGATACACATGCAGTCTCCCATATCTCCTCAAACCATCACATCAAATGAGAGCTGCTCTCGCTGCAAAGCCCAGTGCTGGGTTTAGTGATGCAGCGGGTGGAGGGTGATGGGGGTGTAATGTACATGAATCAACAGACACGTAAACAAACAGCTTCACGAAGACATTAACAGTCATGAAGGCTCATGCAACTTCCAAGTGTAGGAGGAAGTGCTTTAAAAGTCAGCGTGTGTTTTATTAAAATTATTATTCATGATTCTCAATATTTGCCTGTGAGTCAAACTTATTAACACCAGATTTGATTTGTCTGTCTGCGGATGGTGAAACGTTGGTCTGCTGTCTACATCGTGAGCCCACACTCATTTAAATCCTACAGGCCTTTAAAGCTGATACGTGGCTTCTCTGGGATCAACATTCAAAGTTTGTTGTTTCCACACCGTTTGACATAAATGAAGAGCTACTACAGATCCTCTTACCCATGAAAACTGAGTCAATAGAAAACATTAATTATCCTCCTTGAAGCTCATTTGCTAGTTTTTGCATTAAGCGTGTTAAGTGTCAGATTAACTGAAATAATTGAAATCATCTAATTTAACGAGAGGACACTTCGTTGTATTAATGAAGGTAATTACAAATCAACATACTGTAATTGTTTGACCAATTTCGCACAGATCACAAGACAGATGGGTATCTGTAAAAACACATGCACACAGCATAACTCATCACTTACTCATATCAACAAATCCATAATCTACTATAATCCTGACACATGCACAGCATTTATGGCTGCTTAAACTTTCTATAAGTGTCAAAACCAGGCAACATATGAACATAAAATATGCACATATCATCAAAAATTAAATCTACCATTAACTGCAAAGACTGAAGACAAAGCTCTACTGTTGTTCTCCACTTTTAACTTAGCATATCTATTTATGTGACAAATTACAAGATACCATACCATACCATTTTATTTATAGAGCACTTAAAACAGCAACAAGGCCAACCAAAGTGCTGCACAAACAGAAAAACAGGCAACACACAGGCAACATACAAAATGAAGTAAAAAACAGAAAACAGACATAAAAACGTTGCAGATAATAAATATAACGACCAAACACAGATCATCTGGTGTTGAAAGCAACAGAATAGTAGTGGGTCTTTAA
>JARVLU010012983.1:0-10036 GCA_031762415.1 Simpsonichthys santanae
TTGTAAAGAGGGTGGGTCCTAAGACTGAGCCTTGTGGTACACCATTGTTGACTGTTAAATAACTGGAGGAAGTACCATTATGTTGAACTTCTGTCTGTTAACAAAATAGTTAAAGAACCAGAAAATGTTATTTATTTACTTTTTTAAGAATGCAATCATTAGATGTACTTCTACAACCTTTTGGTCAAACCAATTCATGGCCACAATGTTCAGCTTTAGCAAACTTAAAAATGGCATCACTCAGTCAATTATACAAATGTTAAGCTAAAGGTTGATGTGGTAGTAGCTGAGAGACATCCTACATATATACTCTGAACTCTAACAGATCAATCTTCATCTTTGTTTAAACTTTTATTATGCGAGGAGGCAGACAACACCCATTCCTTGAAGTAGTGCTGATTGTGTTTAATTTGCAGCAAACGTCACTCAGACCATCAACAAGTCGTTGCAGCGGCTGCTTCAGGTGCTGCATCACGTATCTCCCAGTGAATACAAAAGGCTGAAACTTTTATTGTCCACTTCCATAAATGTGTGCGATCATGTGGATCATCTGACTTGAGCCCTGGCTGTGTGATGGCGGTGTGAGTCAGATCGTCAGACAGATGGACATGTGGAAGTAAATGACCTGGATCCACAAGGGGAATTTCCACCTCTCCTCTTACCCCTTCCTCCTTTTTACCCCCACAAATAAATAATTTCTGCTTTTTCTTTCAGACGGAGAAGAGTGAGAAAGTCAGGAAAGAAAAAAGTTGTTAAAAGAACAGAGTTGATGGTGTGGGCATTTTTTTCCATGACTTATTTTTGTTGGCTAATTTTTTTTTTCCACTTGATGTTCATGGGTTTTTTTTTTTTTCTTTTTTTTTCTGGTAACAATCAAACAAAAAAAAGATGTACAAAAAGTTTATTAAACACATTCCACTTTATTTTTGCTATGTGACTCATCCGTGAAGTCCCCTTGTTTCCACAAATTCCTTCCCCCCCTAAAATGTCAAATCTTTTAAACCCCTTGACTCTGGAAACAGAAATTTTGACTCTAATCTTAAAAGGCTTCCTTTTTCTGCCATTTTGTTCTGTCGCCACATATGTGCAAGTATTTATATCTGAAACAAATATGAAGCTGAAGCATGTACACGGAGATAAAAAAAAAAAAGTGAGATGAAAAAGCACAATATGCATTTTTATCCATTTAGACTTTTTCATTTTTTATTATAAGAGTTGTTACAAGGTTCCAAAGAACTGTTTGTTCATGGGTTGCACTCAATGACCTTTGGGATTCAAAGTTAGTGTGTTGCACACTTTCTTGTAGTTTAGTTTTAGTTTTAAATGAAGAAAGCTGCCATTTTACACTCACGCTGACAAATTAAAGCATATTTTATTCAATGCTTGTAAATTTAGCAAGAAAAATATAAAGCAACTGCTCATGGTTTTTAGTAGTGGCCTTGAAATTGCTACCAGGTTCATCTGATTATTTTAGTTAATGTTGAGTCTAAACTTTAAGCTCATCTGTTGCACATTTAACAAACCGAATCGAGTTTGAGAGAATACATCGTTTATTCAGATTGTGCAGCACCATGAAACAAAGCAAGCCATGAAAATATCAGAAAAAATGTGTAGGATAACAATAATCCATTTAAAAGTCACAGATTTGTGGAAGACCATTTAAAATGCTCAAATCATAGAAGCAGAGGAACTTTATTTGTAGGATTCCTTGATTTCAGCCATAACCACTTCCCCCACAGCTGACTGTCATTCAGTCATCCACCGCTCTACACCTGCACCTAATCACGACAACTTCTCTGCTGGGCACTTGAACCCCTGACAACCATTTATCCAACGCTGGAACGTTATGATACCTTGGGTGACTCAAGTGACAGCCAAAAATATATATACAGTATTCTCTTGTGATGTTTGTACTAACCTTTGAATTTCCTTGTCACTTCCAAGTCCTGCTCCTCCGTGTCTCCTGAATCCTCTGCGCTTGTCGTGACCTCGCCCTGTTGTCATCCTGCTCCTGCAAACGCCAACATCAACCTGAACCAAACACTTGGCACCTTCAACCTTCGACGTTCCTCACCTTTCTGGATCATGTCTGTTTCTCCCCCATCTCCAACGCTACCGGCAAACAACAATAAATAATAAACAACAATTTCCGATCATCGAATATCTCGTAAACTACCCGTACTCACCTTTTCCCACTTTCCCTTACGGCAACAAATTTTTCAAGGACATTGGAAATAAACACACAATCTTTTTTACTTTGAGTCTGTGTCTTCTCAGTCTGCTCATTTGGGGTCAATAAACCAAACATTCAAAGATTCAGTGATTCAAGGTTCTTTGCCATTCACATCACAAGCGGGACATGAGGTGGAATGAAATTGTGTACTCAAAATCCCAGTTGCATCCAGCAATAGCAAAAATATAATGTAAAGAAATAGTAAATAAGAATCTAAGATATAAACTACGCTAAATGAAAGCCCAACAGTACGCTTAAAGATCTCTAAGATATATGCCAGTCACTAATAGTGCAAAACAATACACTGAACAACAGCAGCACGATTCTCAGAGGTTCTGTTCAGCTATAATTTACATGTTTACATGTGGCGCCGACCCCAAAACTAACATAGACTGGGATTTATTCAAGGCATGCAACAAAAATACAGAAACAAGACGCCAAAAGTGAAAAAGAATATATCTACAGCAGCATGGTGCTATTGGCAGAGTGGTTCTTATGACAGTGAGGTTATCTTAGCAACATGGTCCAGGTACTGTTAGCAATGTGGTTTGGTTAGTGGTGTGGTGTTGTTAGCAGAGTTAGCAGGTTTTGTTAGCAGGTCCCTTCAGCAGCATGATGATGATAAGGACCGAAGCAGCCACCTCCCAGACTGCCCTCTAGAATCGGGTCTGGCAGACAGAGAACATCCAAGGTCCCACTTGTTGACAGCGTTAGCAGGTCCTGTCAGCTGCCCAATGCTAAAAAAAGGCCACAGCAGCTCCCAGACAACCCTCCAGAACCGGGTCCGGCAGACAGAGAACATCCAGGTTTCACCGCGGAACTGAACGGGTCCGTAGAGTTCGGTCAGGCAGATGGAGGATCATGGAGACAGCTGCCATGACAGTGCTGAGCTCGAGGCTGGAAGGACTGAACCACGATGGCACGACTAAGGCAGCGACACCGAAAACTCCACATGTGTCGCGGTCAAACCCGGACTGTGGATGTGCATTGTAGGCACCAATAAAAGGTTAAAACAAAATCAACAGGAAAAAAAAGAGATCAAGGTTACCGGAGCCTGTGAAGCTGTGACTCGGCTGAGTGAGCTCATCTTGGCAAACCTCATGTTATTATTAATTAAAAATGACAAACTCTTCATAAAACAATAAATTAACACTTCAAGCCTTTAACTTATTGTTACGCAGTATGACTCCACATAACTTCTCACCATCTGGATGTGCAATATTAGGCCTCAGAAACAAGTATGTTGCTCCAATCAGGTGCTGAATGTTCCTCTTCCCAATTTATCTTTCTTTAGCTATTATGTAAAAAAAAAAAAAAAAAAAAAAACTGCAATTGTTAAATTCAAAAGTTCAGAAAACTACAAACCAGTAGTTATGTCACTTTGTTACTTATTTTTAACCCTGCAGTTCAATAGTTGAGCACTTACACATAAATGTGTGGTTTAGCTGGATTCTACAACTACGGTAGTATGACCAGAGTGACTAGTCAGAAAAATGAATAAAAAAAAAAAACTTCCTGCAAACTGTTAAAGATTTAATGATGTTAACGACATCAGAGAAAACAAAAGAATGATGGGGAGGAGTGGAGGAGGCAGCGGTGAAGTGCAGGAAACCACACAAACAGTACAAACACTGATGTGGTGAACACAAACTCTGTCATCTACCCACATGCATCCGTCTCTACGTGCACACGATAGGTGGAGGGCAGAGACGACACACAGGAACAAAAATGACTGAAAGCTGAAAACCCGTTCACGTGCTGAGCAGAGTGAATATTTAAAAGTTGTATTTTCAATAAAACAGCATAAAATATTTGCACTGTTTTTTTTAATGCATTTTATAAAACACATATTTTCTCTTTAGCACTGATGGAATTGATTGCTGTCCTTTCATCCTTCAAGAAGTTCTGAGCAGCTAATGAAAAGAGGCCTTGTAGACAGACAGACCACTATTGTTTCTGAACATGTTTAAAATAAAAAATGCAGATTTGTTTTTCCATCTTCCTTCAGCACATGGAAATTAAGTTTAAACAGTGATCCTGCACAATGACGAGTTTTTCCAACTTAAAAGGATTTTGGTTTTACTTTTCTTCTGTATTAATTAGTAGAAGTTTAAATACAAAACTATTTAATTAAATGCATTATTCACACTTGTCTGTAATTCATACACATATATCAGTATATATTCTGAGACATGACAAATCTAAGGATGTCACTTGTTGCAACATTTCATGGTTTCTGTCTCTGTGTGTGGATGAGAGCCTCATACAGATTTATTCATAATGTCAGTGGTGAATGAGCAGAACAGAAACATGATTGAACCATAAAGACAAGTCAGGATGTACTTACTACTCGCAAAGCAAATTTACTCAATGAAACGTGTTTTATGAGTTAACGTGCAGCCTGTTATGTAGATAGATCATATCTTCCCAACACACTATGGTGAAAAATGTCAGCTATTTGCTCCACTTCATAAAAACAAATCCATCACTATGTACAAAGTTTGGTTCAAAATGACGGCTTGAATTTATCTGTTACTATCTAGTTCTCCATTAAAAACAGTTGTATGCTGCAATGATGAAGCTTTATGTACCTGGACAACACAAAACGGAAATGTCCACTGCGATAATTTGTTAGAAATTGAGTTTACCAGTTACATTTAGGAAAAAAATGATAGTCTTAATAACCTATAATAATTTACAGATCTTGTTTTATGTCTTTCTGTTGCATCCTCTAGAATTTTTAAAGTTGGAAATTTTGAATTTAGCATATCAGGAATAATGCTTTCCATTGCTTACAATGTGCAAAGATTATTCTCTTTTTGTATGTTTTTGCCATTTTTTATCTTCTAATTGCCTTTGTTCCTATTTAATTCCTTATCATGCGTGTTATTTAAATGAAGAAGTGGTTATTTGGCAAACGTCGTGAAGTTTTGCCATTTCCCATCCAGATGCTTTTTAATTTGATTCTGCATTCAGGCTCACGGCCTGTTTTCTGATATCCTCCTTTCTGTCGGTCCTTATGTCTGTGTTGCTGTCTGTCTCCATCTCGCTGGGTGGTCTGTGGTCCGGCAGCCTCCACTTCTCCCTCCAGTGGTGGTGTGAGGGTGTTCTGGGGAAGGGAGGGGTGGGGGGGGGGTCACAGGGTAAGTGGAGGTTGGGTATTGGGGAGCTGGTGGCAGTTCCTGTCCTTGTATGTTCTCCTGCTCCTAATTTCACTTCACTTCCTCCCCTCCTCGTTGTTTCTGGCCAATAAAGAAAATAATGTGCCCACACACCAGCCCCAATGCACAATTGCCCCCCACTGACTCTGAACTGCACTAAAAAATAAAAGGTCTAGGGGTTAACCACTGAAACTCAGAGACTGTAACACCCCTGCATCCACACCAACATTGACACACACACAGTGCCACCCTCACTCAGGTTTGTGTAAATAAACTGTGGTTGCTCACAGGCAGAATGACAGACAGTCAGGATATATACACAATATAGTGGCATTCACCCACACTGATGAGGAGACACATACATACACAACGACATATACAGCACATGCCACACGCAGAGACTGTCCTCAACACTGCGAGTCGCTTCCCCTCATCTCTGTCATTTGTTTGTCTGATCTGGTAGCCATCTTGCCATCAATAGCCTGGTTGCATTTAGGTGGGATTTTCCCCCCTCAGATCTGGCAACCACAACAGCTAAAAGGGCCCGCTGAATCTGAAAAAGGAGAAAGCAGTGAGTGACTGGCATGTGGCGTGTGCAAAGGTTAGTTCCTTTTCCTCCGTAACGAAGATTACAAAACAGATGAACGCGTGCGAGTTGGTGCGGAATCAAACCACCTTCACATGGATCATTGTTGGTGCTTAGCCCACACTAAGAATCAAAATCAGAATATGCTTTATTATCATTGTACTGAAATACAGTGAGATCATCAAGTGTGCAATACATGTAGGAAATGCAAGTACCATATTTTTTGGCCTATAAGTCGTGGTATTTTGCATAATTTGCATGACCTGCGATTTATATTTTGAAGTGACCTATTTATGAATTTTTTTCCCCGTATTTATGAACAAATTTTTGGCTGAGATATGACCATTTTTATTCATTCTGACTGAAAATATTGAACACTACCATTTTCAGCTGCTAGATGGCACTCGAGTGGTATGGCATGCTGTTGTGTCATGTAATAGGCAAAAGTAGCTATTATTGACATAGTCGGCTTGCCATAACCAGACACCTTTTTGTCCAGCTTGCTTGGAGCAACCATCAAATCAGCTTAATTTTGTTGCGCTGCCCTGGAAAAATGCAGCAAATTTGACCATTAAAGTGCATTTATGAAGTAAAAGTTCAACTGAGACACACCGTTGATTTATTTTGATCAAACAAATAATTGTTTTTAAATGTTAATCTTGTTAAATTCTATTTAAAGTCCTCCCGTGCACGTTCCCGCAGCTGCCATTTGGCAGCCAATCAATTTTTGGCACAACACCGGGCCATGTTTCTGGATTCGGCCCACATTTCCGGGTTGTCCGTGCTGACGCGTATAACAAAAGCGACACGTTAGCGGTGACAAATAATAGATGCGATGTATTTATGGATTTTTACATTTTATTAGATATATTTGGACTGATGTGACTTTTAGGGCGGTGCACTGTGTACGGTGGAAAATACGGTATGTTTGCAGCAGCATTACTGCACTCTGTACAGGCCTGGCATATTTACTACAGTGTTTGGGTGGTTTTATGTGTTTTTGGTGTGAATGAGAACATGTTTAGGAACAGTGCCGCATTCACAAGGAAAACGATCGGTTTAGAAACGTAGCTTTTTCTCGTGCCGACAGAGAAGCACAAACAAATACATATTTGTAAAACTCAAGCACGTTTTTATAAGTCTCACTGTAACTTGTTAATATCAGTTAACTAAAAACATATTTCTGTTACGATGCAAAAATTTGCTTTTAAATTATTATTTTTTTAAATACAGACAGCAAATTTACTGACGCAATTTAAAGTTTAGATTGTTATTGTGCAGCTTTAAAGCTGGAAAAGCTGACCTGAGAAACTGAACAGTGGTTTAATATTTGCTGCACAGCCCTAAACGGCTAATCCTCATTGTGAGGGGCGGCGTGATGTAAACTCTTTACAGGTGACATCAGGGATGTCATCAAATTCTGACACAAGCGTTTTCAATTAGAACACATTTTATATTCAGAAAAAACTAACAATGATGCATTTAACTTGTTTTTCTGAGATTTTTATTTCTTTATTTATTTATTGATAGGCAGTTTTTTACTCTGCCAAGGTTGAACCGAGAATCTGGGAAAGCCGTGCTGACTATACTTTCAGAAGCAAATTGATTTTGAAGGAATTGATAACAAACAAGATAAAAAATAACAAACAATATGGATTTGTTGGGTAATTAGCTCGTTAAAAACAGGATTTTTATTTACAATTTGAACTGACGAGAACTTTAAAAGGGATTATCATTTATGATGAGTGAGCAAACTTCTTTAATCTGGATTACTTATTTCACTATTGTCTTTGACAAACACACACACAGATTTGTAATGCACTTCTAACAGATTAAACATTTCTGGGAAGCATCTTAACTAGACTTGCTGCTCGCCTCAGTCAGGATTAGCGTGAGTTTAACTCAGTTAGCAATTAGCACAGCATAAGCTGCCCCAGTGACTCATCATCTAAAGATTAGCTTCACCATTTAGTTTAATTAGCAATCAAGCGAAATGGTAATTCTATCCCGTTAACTTTATCAGCGACTCGTAGACTACAGATTAACATTAATCTGACGTTTAGTTCTTTCAGCAGTTGGCAGAGCATTAGCAGCACTGATGAGGTAGCTGTTAAAGATAATTATTTCTATATATACAACTGTCATTGTTCTTAGATGGTTGGGGCTCTGGCCGAGGTGGCTGTGGATGAGCGGTTAGAGCAGTCGTCCTTCACTGCAAGAGTTGGGGGTTCAAATCCACCAGCAGTCACATGCCCAAGTGTTCCTGCAAGACACTGCACCTCATTGCCTCCTATGCATGTCTCATCGGTGTATGAATGTGATAAAGCACTGATTAATCTCTTTAGAATGATTTGTTCAATTAGCTTTGTGGATATCTAGTAGAGTGCTGTATGAATGGGTAAATGAGGCACAGATTGTGTTGTAAAGCACTTTGAGTGTCTTGGTAAGATAGAAAGGTTCTATACAAGTACAGTCCATTTCACCGTACTTATCTGGTTGGATGCTTTGCAACAAAACAGCAGAAAGATGGAGAAATAAACAAGTACGTTCGTGTGAACAGCGACGGTCTATGTCTATGCTAGACACGGTGCAAGACATCCAGACTTTGAGTCACTAAACCTTCTGTAGAATAAAGTTTCTGCTTTTATGTGGTTGGGAAAGGACGGAGAATGTGAGAGAGTTGAAGAAGAAAAAAAATACAACTCCGGTTATTTCAGTTTGTCTGCATGAGAATAACGTCACAGAAAATAGTTCCCTTTTCTTCTCACGCAAAAACTGACCGTTTCTATAGACACCAGAGCAGGAAGTAGTGAAGGAGCCAGTTGTTTCTGTAAGTATGTGTGTCAAAACCTTAGTGTTTTTTTTTTCCACTGTTTGCTGTGTCTTCATTCACTTTCAACAGAATCTTAGGCAACCTGTAGCCACACATAACTGCAACCCAACACTTTTCACTCTTTGCATCACGTTTTGGTGAACACTTCCCCTCACTTGTCTGCTGCTTTGAGCAGATTAATGGGAGAATTTACAGAAATCTTTCCAAGAACTTCCTCATCTTTTCTCATTAGATGTTTTACAGTGCAGCTTGTCATTGCAACAACGTCTCTTATTTGAGAGCATAATGCATTTTGAATCATTTGGAGCACTTTGCAGTTCTTTAAGGCCAACATTGACTTGTTGTGCAAAGTGTTAAATCTGTGTTCATGTCAAATTTAACAGCTGTTTCTAGCAAAGAAACTAAAAACTATGGATGATTTTGAGAAAATCATTGCCCTTTTTATAAAAAAAATTAAATTAAATTAAAAAAGAAAATGGACACGTTAATATTAAATTCAAAAGCACACTTGCGTTCACATGCCGTGCTAGAAAATCAAGCTTAATTTGCACAATTTTTTTGTTTTGATTTGTTTTTTCACAACAGCTATGAAAACTGTCCTCAAGTCTTGGTTGTAAAAACTTTATTTGGTGGAATGAAACATTTCTGTCATTGAGATTTTTTTTTCTTTGTTCAGCTGCTCCTTTCTTCAGGGGTTGCCACAGAAAACTTAACTTAACTTGGCGATTGTTTTTATGCCTGACGCCGTTCCTGACACAACCACAGACCAGCAAGCTACCACAGCCCTCTGTGTGGAGCAGGGAGCTGCTATCCAGGGTGCCCGGGAGGAATGCGCGATATATACGATACACGGTAGAAGCGATAGAGATTTAGCCTACAATAGAGATCTGTCTTCTACGGGCTAACCGCAGTAATGCTGCGTCTGATGTAAAATCAGAGTTGTCTGATTTAACCGTTGGTTTTTTGTGTTGAAAATTGTGTGTAAGTGGTGTTAACTAATGTCTTTTCGTCGAGAGCTAAGTAGCAAAGCTACAAGCTAACCCCGTCCGGCCGGCTTGTCGTAGTGTTGCTGTATTCGGACGCATGCGCAAAACGCTGTGTTCCGTCGAAAGTTTTTTTTTTTTTCTTGTCGAAAGTTAACGTAAACGTTCAAGGACCTTCTCTAAGCGTTGGTCAGTTTTAGAGAAACCTGCTCTCTGATCTGTGAAAAGAACACTGTGTTG
>JARVLU010013185.1:0-10023 GCA_031762415.1 Simpsonichthys santanae
CATTTAAGAGACGAAATAAAACAAATTAATCAAAAAGAAAACATTGAATGAAAAGAGTGCAGAAAGAAGAAAAAAAAATTCTTATATCACCCCCTTATAATAAACATTGAACCTGTCCGGCCCTTGACTTGTAGCAAATTTGTTTTTTTGGCCCTCGGTGTATTTGACTTTGACACCCCTGACTTAAGGTGTTTACTGCTTGGTGGGGAAACAGTTTACTGGAACTCCTCTGACTGATGATGCCCTCCGGAAGGAGGGTGAAACATTTCTATAAAAATGAAACTGTCCAGATGACCTGACTGAGAATTATTGGATTTGGTACCTGGATTAATGAGCATGAACTTTCTTGCTCTCCATCCGTTCATTTTTTTTTACCTGTGTTTCCTTTCCAGATTGCAGGGAGCTGCTGTCTGTCTCCTGCAGGCGCTGTGTTAGAGGTGGGCTTTACTCTGGACCGGCTGCAACACCATCACAAGGACACATGGAGACAAATCACATTCCATTCACGCTCTAAAAACAGCTAGAAACCATTTAGTCATTTAGAGGCAGCTGTGGATGAGTGGTTAGAGCAGTCATCCTCCAGTGGGAGAGTTGGGGGTTCAATTCCACCAGCAGTCACATGTTGAAGTGTCCCTGGACCAGACACTGAACCCCTCATTGCTTCCCATGTGTGTCCCATCAGTGTATGAATGTGAAGCTCTCATTATTCTTTGTAGAGATCTAGTGGAGTGCTGTATGAATGGATGAGGCACAGACTGTGCTGTAAAGAGCTTTGAGTGTCTTGATACGATTTACCATTAATAGTCCATTTAACCTAACATGCATGCTTTCTGTCTTCAGGTGGAAATCAGAGTAGCCATAGAAAACCCATGTGTGCACTGGGAGAACATGTAAACTTCACACAGAAAGGCCTCAGGCTGAGAAGAGGTCCTGGAACAGCTCTCACACTTTGTCCATCTTAATATCGACAAACCAAATCTGTTCTTGTTGGTCTATAAAAAGAAATCCAGATGCTGGCATTGGAATAACAACACCACACCGTAAATACTGAGGGGAAGAATGGATTCATGACATGTTTGAAAAAAAAAAAAAAAAAAAAAAACTTTAAATGTCATGAGTTAAATTAAATTTGGTCAATCTTGTACATACAGTATAAGAAACAATTAACTACTGAGTCTTCAAAAATGTGCATGAACGCCACGATTCCTCCCAAATGAGCGTCTTTTGGATCAGTTGGACCCAACAAGTACAAACTGTGCAACTATCAATAGAAAAAAATGCATAAATAAGCTCTGAAAATATATTTGAAAAAAAAAAAAAAAAAAAATCAGACATAAAAGAAAACAAGGGGCGTGGTGGTGCAGAGATTAGAGAGTGTGGACCTGTGACTGGGAGGTCGCTGGTTCAACTCCTCAGACAAACAACATCAAAATGTGGGTGGAAAAGGTGAAACACCCACACCTGCCTCCACCCTCATTTGCACCACGCTGGGCCCTTGAGCAAGGCCCTTAACCCCCACCATATGCTCCCTTGGGTGCCCTAGATAGCAACTCTCTGCTCCACACAGAGGGCTGTGGTAGCTCAGTGGTCTGTGGTTGTGTCAGGAAGAACATGTGACGTAGAAACAATCACCAAGTCTTTGTGCGAGTTAGTTCGCTGTGGTGACCCCTGACGAAGGAGCAGCTGAAAGAAGAAGAAACAACATAAAAGAAAATGCACAGTGCCAATCCCAGACTACACTGTTAAATTTTGAATACCTGCATAATTAAAGAACTGTCTAAATATCCACATATCTAAAGATAGTTCTTATCTGGAAAATGTAAAACATGACCGGTGTGATCAAATGTGAGACATCTTTCTTGTGTATAAGATTCTTTGTGGCTGTGACTGTGGGGGGAGTGGAGTGGGGTCGAAAAAAATCCTATTCAGGAGAAGCTCCGACCTGTTAAACCCACAGAACTGAAGAACATCTGTTCTCTCACACAGACTCATGTTCGTGCTGTTGTTTGGCACATTGTTTTGTACTATTAGTGCTTAGTATATTCTTAGTTTAGCATATCTCTTAGTTCATATAGATCTTATCACTGTTTTTCTTTACAATTTGTATTTTTGTTGGATGTAACTGGGACCCTGTGTACATAATTTTGTTCCACTACATGTACCACATGTGGTGCTAATGACAATAAAGACACCATGACCAGATTCTCTAAAGCTAAACACATTAGTGAATTATTCAGTTATGCCACTGTTTGTATTTTGTCTGTTTTGTACAGTGCTGTGAAAAGTATTTTCCTCTTTACAGATTTTGTCTGTTTTTTTGTTTGTTTTGTCACAAAGCTGGGCCCTATGGGAAAAGTACAATGGCGCCTGAAAGTTTGTGAACCCTTTAGAAGTTTCCATATTTCTGCATAAATATGACCTAGGCATCATCAAAGTTTCACACAAGCCCTAAACGTATAGAAAAATTAGAAAATCTGATTGTTTTAGGTCATATTTATGCAGATGTATAGAAACGTATAAAGGTTTCACAAACTTTCAAGCACCACTGTAATCACGGACTTACCAGGAGGGCCCAGAAGATCTCAGCATAACATCTAAAGTCCGGCAGGCCTGACTTGCCTCACTTAATGTCAGATTTCATGATTCAATAACAAAGAACGAGACAAAAATGGCCTCCATGGGAGAGCTACAAAAAGACCACATTTTTCAAAAATCATCTGGACGATCCCCCAAACTTCTGTGGAAATGTTCTGTGACTCGACAAGATCAAAGTGGAACTTTTTGAAAGGTGTGTGGTTTGTGTAGCTGCTTCTTTACAGAGAACAGCACTTTACTCAGGTTATCTTTGTCTGAACGTTTGCTTGATCATCTAAAATATTTAGGTGATTCAAAAATGCAAAAACGGATCAATCTGTAAGAGGACAAATACCTTTCACAGTATGTGTATGCTTTTTCCACAGCTCTCTTACCAAGATCATGTCATTCACTGTAAGCTCTTTGGTTTCTGTTATAAATATGCTATATAAATGAACCTGACTGTCTAAGACCATGTCGTTTTATCAGCTGTTAGCTTTTTTTATTAACTGATTTTATGCTGTCATTTTTTGTGGTAACACTGACCTGCCACATAGCACAAGTAAAAATGATCCTCCACAGCTAAATCTGGTACATTTCCATGATGTGCTGTAGACACGTTTCACTCGTGTATTGTCCTTTTTTAGCTAAACATTAAAAAAGCTTTACCATTTGTTCATATTGAAGTCATACAACCAAGAAAAGAGCAAACCAGTAGATTTCATGACATTCTGTCAGCCCAGTTCTCCCTCATTCTCACAGTTCACTTGCATCGCGCTCTTCCTCCTGCAAGGATTGTGCGATGTTGCCTCATGCACTTGAAAGACCTACAACTGCTGGGGGGAGATACCAAGAGATTTAACACACACGCCTTCACACTTTCACATGCACACACATACACCCCTTTCAAGCTGTAGATGAGATAGGCAACTTGTGCTGTCTGTTGACGGCTGGAGTTTGATATGATACTCAGCCTCAGGATCCATCTTAATAAATGAATGAAGAGCTTAAATTATGTGTTGGGTGGGGGTGGGGTTGTATTTTATCTGCACGTGCATCCCCCTCATTGTGATTGTTTGGACCGACGGGTGGCTTCTAAAGAAAAACAGGGTTCTACCAAAAAGGTCAGACTTAAGATCAAAGCTAGATGTTGATGTGGGGCCTGTCAAAAAGTGAGGGAGATGCTTTGGCCTTGTGAGAGGGGCGGAGCTAAGGTAGAGTGGCTTTATTCTGCATCTCCTAATCCCACCGTCTTCATCACTCTCATCTAAAAGGCGAAGGTGGATGATGTTTTTGTCCATGTTAGCATATGTTGCCCAACGTCTCATGAACAAGTAGACAAGATTTATTTTTATTTATTTATTTTTGCATAAACTAATAAATGGATGAACCTCTATAATTAATTGGCGTCAGCTCGGATCAAGATGGCTGCCACAACCAACTTATCTTAGGGAACACAAAAATAACTGTTCCCCAACACATACTGAACAGATAGTGCAAGATGTTTGTATAACATTTTAACACTTACTGGGAAACAACTCTTTTTGTGTGTTAGCAAAACATCTCATTAACCACTGGATGGATTTTTATAAAACCTTTAGAAGGTAATCACTATATCCATCCATCATCTTTACCCACTTCTTCCTTTTTGGGTCACAGGTGCCCATGTCCATCTATCACTGTGTGAGAGGCAGGGGACACCAGGACAGTCTCTAGTCCATCACAGGAACACATAAGAGAATTTAGAGTCACTAATCAGTCTAACATGCATGTTTTTGGACTGTGGGAGGAAACTGGAGTGCCCGGAGAAAACTCACACATGCACAGAGAGAACATGCAAACTCCACCCTGAAATGTCCCCAGCCGGGATTTGAACCAGGGCAACCTGCTCGCTGAGAGGTGGCAGCTCTAGCAACTGTGCCACCGTGCTGCCCATGATCAGTATATGTTTAAAACTTAATAACCTTTGGATCAACCAGTTCAAGATGGCCGCAACAGCTTATTGACATTAGTCAACGCAGACATGGTTGTAGCCCAGTCAGTTTTTAAGTTGTGGAACTAATATTTGGTGTAGCCGAGTCATTTACAACACACACTCTGGGCATGGTAGAAGATCGTTTTCAAGGTTTGACTGAAAAGGCTCAGTCTGTAGTTTCTCAACAAAGGACGATGTGCGGCTGAAACTGGCAAGAAAAGCAGCGAGCGGCATGCATTCCTTCAAGCAAAGCTAGGCCTTTAATTTGTGTGTGTTTGTCTGATAGCAGTTCGTCGTTTTGTTTTTTGAATGTCCAGAGGACCAGACTTAGCTTTTTTAGATTTTTCTACCTGGATTATTGAGCATGCATCAGGGTATTCGTCTAGTTTCCTGCAGTTTTCTGATGGCAGTCGAACAAAACAAAGGCACATAAAACAAGAGAACAGTCCAAAGGTGAAGATGAGTGATGTAACGTTTATTTGGCTATAATTTACCTGATGAAGAATTTCCTGACATTTGACATCAAATATTAAAACGTCCTGAATCTCAGATACATCAAATTGATCGATTGAAAAACAAGTTCCCAGGAAGTCATACCCAGCATTTTATTGTTGTGCCCACAGGTGATTGTTTGTTCGCAAAAGTACAGTTGAGAGAGAGAGAAGTAGGGGAGGGAAAAAGATCCAGATGTTTGTTTGTCAAAGCAGGAAACAAAACCTGAGCATGGATCACATCGACTGGAACGAACTCAGAGAAGTCACCAGCTAATGAAAAATACAACTCAGTAAAATGATGAGTTCGAAGCCATGCAGGTAACATAATATTGCCGTCAAACAACACTCGCACATGCTTTTCCAAAATCAAACATGCATTACTCAGCGGGGCAAAGAGGTGAAAACACTCAACTGTTCAGCAATACAGATCCTGTAAATGTTTCCAATAATGAATATTTCTAGAGCATGTTACACACTTTTTTCTGTTCAGTTGATTGTTTGAAGCAAATGATAAATTAGCGTTAAATAAAAAATGAAATCAAAATATATATTTAGAATGTATCTGCCTCAAAGGGGCTGATGTGTCACAAAAAACAACAAACAGATTTAATCATATAAGAGAGCATTTTGTAAAGAATCCATCGTTTCAAGCTCAAACTCGGTCATCACGAGGCTGTGAGAACAGTTCCAATCACAGTGGTCACGGACAAGTTCAGCATCTCCTCAGGCCACCTCACTAAGGCTGGTTATTGTTTAGTCACCCATTTGAACACTTCGCCTTTTCCCTCGATCTCTGGAAAAATTCTCTTCTTTTCTTTGAACGTTGGCTTTTTTTTAAAAGAACTATCAGAATCATGCAACTACTGTTCCGTTCGCACCGAGACAAAAACCAGTTGGTGCTCTTGGACGTGACTCTCTTGGTTGTGTTTGGGAGGGCTGCAAGTTGAGGTCAGCGTGGGATTTTTTTTCTTTTTCTTCAGGCACTGCCATCTTGTTTGAGCCGCTGACTGCGAGCCTTGTAGACCTCGATCAGTAAATCTTTGACGTATTGGATTTCTCGCTCCACTGACTCCGCTTTGTCGCGGAGCTCGCGGTTCTGCCCCTCGAGTCCGTGTAGCTCCTCCTCCAGAGAGTCCAGCTCCGCCCTCTTTCGCAGCCTGTACCTGCAACAGGGATGGAGGGGTATACTTACTCTTTATCATTGACATTTTTAGATTTCTGCTGTCTTGCAACTTCACACAAGTCACAGATGCTGACCTTTGACCTCTAATCTCTAAATTGTTTTCAATACAAGTATATCCTGAGGCCAGCCCAACCAAACTAACAGTTAGATGTAGGGCTGAACTTGGCAGACAGGGAAGGACTTTCCATTCCCCTCCTAGGCTCTGTGGTAGCAACATGAGTTAACGTTTCAAATAACACAGTGAGGTTTTATAACCAGTGCAACAAGTGGTAACCAGATCACCTGCTTCTTCTCCAGTGCCCTTAACTTTTTGTTTTGACTAATTTATGGACACACCGTCACCTCAGCGTGTTTACAAAGCATGCTTTACAGAGGAACAGAAGAAGCTGTTTACCTGTGGGCAGCAGTTTTGTTCTGGTCCCTTTTTTTCTGCTTCCTTTCTCCACTGCTGGAATCCAGAGAAGCTGCACCCATCACCAGGGCCTGCTTGATGGAGCATGGCTCATCCTTTAACCTCTGGGTGGGGCGGTGAATAGGGGGACCCATCAACAACCCCTCGCCCTCTCTGGACAGACATTCGTAGCTTTGGTCTGCAAGGCATTCTGGATAGAGGTAGTGGCCATGTTGGGGCTCCACAGGCTGTGCTTGTGCTGGCTGATCTAGGTCTCCTATAAAGCTATGGTAAGGCTCCGTGACACCCATAGACTGGTGGAAGTAGCCATCACCGGACCCCATTGTCTCTTGAGGAATACTTCCAGACAGTCCTCCGTCCTTGCTGCAACCTCCGTCCTTGCTGCAGTGCAGGACCTCGAGTCCTGCACTGTCGTAACTTACATTGACCTTCACATTGTGCATTAGCTGTCCCTCCCTCTTGTGGTGGCTGTCGTACGAGCCACCCAGGCAAAAACCTCGGGCAATCTCTTCGCTGCAAAACATTCCTTCTGAGAAACAGTAACTCTCCTCTTCCTTCAACGATAAAGCACATTCTCTCACCTTCTTTACGCTGCCGACGCTGTTCTTGCTCACTGTCTTCAGTGTCGAGTAGTGGTTCACTGACAACTCCGTGCTCCCTGAGTAACAGCCCCTGGAGCCCCACGTTTCGAGTCCAACTTCGTCCCCGACTTTCACAGACTCACCGAAGAGCCGTCGACTGTTGTTGTGGTGGTAGCGGTGATGATAGCTGTATGGAGCAGGCCGTGCAATTTTGGTTCTGTTGATGGGACCACCACAAAAACTGGCCAGGTCCAGTTCCCCTGTTGCCAAGGTAACTACCAAAGGGCTGCTTTCTGATTGGCTGGTCCCATATGAGCCGTAGGGTAACTGATAATAAGACTGGGAGCCCATGGCTTGGGCAACCTTGTCACATTTTGAAGATTTCTCCAACTTGTTTGCGGTGGATGTGGACTCGGAGCGGAAGTAGTCCTCCAGCTGAGCCAGCTCCTCCTGCAGCAGAGAGGTCATAACCTCCAGATCTGAGGGCACCTTGACATCCTGTTCCAATGGTGAGGGTGGAAGAGATGAGCTGGGAGAAGATTCGGTCGTTGACACAAATGAAGACAAATCAACTTTTTCCGTCATCCAATCAGAGTGACCATCACCTAAAAGTAAAAAATAAAAATTGCAAATCATGAAAAATTCCATTACCAATCATTTTTTCTTTTAAATGTTTAAATAAATTTTTTTAAATAAAAATGACAAAATCTGAGAAAAATCAAAAGCATTGTTGATTAAAGACAAGCTTGAATAAAAAGCAAGCAATACATCCGAAAAGATCCAAGTGAACAACTAACCGATCATCTGAAAATGATTGAACAGCATCATCTGCGTTCGATAAATATCCACTTAGCTGTACTCACTGTACGACATTAGCCCCGTGCTGCACTGCGGCTCCGACCTCGAGATGTGCAAAAATAAAAGACTCTCGGTAAAACTCACCAATTAAGTGCTGCCTCTCTGCTGACCCCGCCCCCGCGCCGGGCCGTGATTGGCTGCGGCTAGCCCGTGGGGAAGGGGGAGCGCTGAGCTCGCCTGTGGAAACGAGAGGAATTTTCCTGCGAAGGATCAATGCCGCCATCGTGTCGTCTGCTCCGATTAAATTGTCTGAACGCACAAATTGTGCACTGGCTGAATGCAAGAGGTGCACAAACACCCGAATACCTGTGAAAAAAGAACAAACAAAAACAAACACCACAATGTTTAAACCTTAAAACTTCACATTTCTGTTTGTATAGCAAATAAAAAAACATACAGGGCATAACATAAAATGTAATAAGAAATTGGTACAAAAAGGTTAATTTTAACAGTTAATTTATTTAAACGGCCTTTCTTAATTAAATAAATATACTATTCACCTGTCAGGTCAAACTCTCATTGATTTATTTCACTTTTTTAACTTTAATCCTGTAAAAATAGACTAAATATCCTGAAACACACAATAAAACATGAACAAAAACAAAACTACAAAATGTTTTGTATTCATAGTATATTAATTATAGGTATAAAAACTTTTGAAAACACAAAACAGATTTTAGTTTTACAAATGTAAGTGGTAGGAAAAACATTAAATGCAATTCCAATTTTTAGGCTTAAAAAGGAGAAAGTAATTACAACAGAAATCAAATTACTTTCAATTTTTTTGCTTGCATTTTAAAAACACATTAATAATAATAATAATAATAATAATAATAATAATAATAATAATAATAATTTTAAAAAGTACAAGTTGACCAAATTGAGCACAGTAAGTTTGAAGTTGAAACATGTTCCTCCGCAGCGCCTACTCACCCCATAGTTCCGTAAAGTCAGCAGCAGACAAACACTCGAAGCTTTATGCCGCAGAGGAAGACGGTCTCCGTCTAAAGAGCCATTTTTGTCAGGCTTTAGGAATTGAAGAAGTCTTTGTGCGGCGCTTTAAGGACAGACACTTGACAGCAGAAAGTTTTTAAATCCACTACTTCTCCAACTCCATCCGCCCGGACCTCATCACCGAGGTACCGATCACTGCGCCGCTCCCAAAGTTCCCCGTTGCGTCATCACCTGAGGGGCTGCGGGGGGAAACCCACATAATGGAACCCACGTCCACACTGTGTGACAGCAGCTGTCCGGCATTTTATTCACTTCATGCTGTTTCCATCCCGTGCTGTTTAAATAAAAAGTTAATTGTTTTTGCTCGTCGCAAGGTCGCAAATAAACTAACTCCTGTATAAAACTCGCCCGTAAAGTTCCCAAACCATCTTTTAAAGTATTCTGTATAAACTCAGAGGAATAAAAATGTTTGTTTAGCTGCTTTATAAAACCTAAAACACAATCTGGAACCTGCGGAGCAGGCTGTAAACTCGGGACTAGTTTCAGAGAGGCTGCAGCGGAGGGACACGCTGCTGCAGTTCGCAGGAGTAAGTTTAGTTGCAGCCCTGTTGCATCAGACCCGCCGGGGATTCGCTGAACGCGCGAACAATGTGGCCGCGCCATTGGTGCATCATGGGAACTTTTCTGTTTCTATTGGCTGACCGTCACTCACACTGATTGGTAATCAGTTAGGTAGGCATTAACACCGACCTGAGACCTGCAGGGTGGGGGTCAGTTCTAATCATGAGAAAGTTGTGGGGGCCTGAATGAACAGAGTCATCCACAAGTTATTAACTCTTTAAATCACTGGCTTTTCGTTTTTACTCTGAACACACTATGAACCGAAATCATGAATAAATATGTAATATATAAATATATTATATATATATATACATATATATATATATATAAATATATTTTGTATATATATACATACACACACACACATATAT
>JARVLU010013325.1:0-10008 GCA_031762415.1 Simpsonichthys santanae
TGACACTGAAATTTTGAATCAACATATTTTTCCTTTAAAATGTTACATTTACTCAGATTAAACTTTTGAGCTGTCATTTATGTTCTATTACGAATAAAATATTGGCATTTGCCATCCCCACATCTTTGCATTCAGTTTTTATTCACAATATGTTTAATGTCCCAACTTTTTTGGAATCCGGTTTGTAGCTCAGCATAGGTTTTGTGAATGACTCTCAGCTACTACCACACCAAATTTTAGCTCAGAATCTGTAAAACTGACCAAGTTAATGCATTTTTGCCTTTTGGCTGTGGACGATAAAAATAGTTATAATGGGGTTTGTGTTGCCATGGTGCTTGTGACTTGTTTTGTTCCTACACTTCATAAATGGGTGTCTCAAATCACTGCTTGTGTTATTTTGTGGTCAAAAGATGAACGTTTCTGGGAATATTATATATACTGCATTTATATCTGGATTGTTGAACATGCATCAGGATATTTTCTGGGAATAGTTGCTTTAAATTTTTTAGGAGGTGTGTGGACTTTGTTATCTTCCCTCAGCTCTTAATCACTGAATCAATTTTTGTTGTGCTTTTCTGGTTGAACCATCAGCACATAGTCTGTTTTTGTAGTAGTGATGTGTGATTTAAAAGAAAAATGTCAATGTGTTCTGTTTGAATTTGACCATCAGAGGAACTTAAGAGTTGCACTTCATCAATGGTCATCCATCAGGTCAGGTTTGTTTGGGTTATTTCTGTAACGTCTAAATGCTAATCACATCTTGCATAAACTAGACTTAATCTGTGTAATGAAATTGGGAAGAAATGCAGGTGAAAATTTATTTTTTTACGTTTTTAGATCTGAATTTCTTGAGGTAATTTAAACAAAAGTTGTAGATTACACATTAAACACAAGCGTTCCTGCAGAAAAACAAACTTTAAACATAATATGCAAAAGCTGACCTTAAAGCACTAACTGTGGGGCTTTGTTAATGTTTTAAAGTTAGCTGCTGTGCAAGGTAATAAGAAAAAGCAGAGCTGAGATTTAAACTCTGCAAACTCATATACAGTATGTCCATGATTTGAGGATGTCGTCATCAGCTGATGCAGAGACGGCTGCTTCTCTAAATTCAGTTGTTAACTGTGTGATTACGAAGGATTTACTACCTTTTTTCACAGCCTGACACCTTATGACATCCAAAAATAGACTTGCACTGTGTGCACATGGTTCGCAGTGGTGGATGAAGTAACTGTGCTTCTCTGTTCAAGTCATAGGTCCACACACACACACACAGCACAGATCTCAAACCTGAACTTTCTCCAGTCTCTGCAGAATCCAGTATCTTTAAAAATGGTTCTGTTCTTTCCAGAAGAGACCGTGGCTGCCACTCGGCAGGTTTGGGTTTGTGAGAAATGGAGGAATCTTCAGTAATCTTTTTAATATCATCTACTGGAGTAACATTTCTCTTTAATTATAGAGTATTTGACTGCCCCTGCTCATATGAATCCTTAGTGTGTTTAAAGTCAGTCTTGTCCTCGTCAGGCGTGTTGGGTGGTGGTTTGTCTTGCAGCTCAGCCACAGCTGTGGTAGTCCAGTGGCAAACAGATAATGCCATGTTTAATGTCTGTTTTCACATGTACCCCTTCAGCTTTCATAAGTCATAAAATAATGTTGGTTTTAGATGTGATGCTTATATGGTTTTGTGTTGTTACAGCTTTCATCCAGTCTGACACAATTCTGGAGGTCCTACATTTTGGTGAGGGAAGCCTCTTACAGGTAAGGATATTTATTATCTTTTTCTTAGCGGCTTTTATTGAAGATGTTATTGTTTCCATTAAATATAAAAGTATACAATCACAGAGCAAGGTGGTGCTGTTAAATGAAATACTGTACATAAATGATTTGGGTTTTTTTTGTAAATACTTCTGGCTTGTTTCTGTTTTTCTTGCAGGCAGAGTCTGACGTCGATTTTAGTTTATATCATCAACAGAGGTATGTTCTTTGCTTGGTACAATAATTGAAATACTAGTGAACAGATTATGTTGCTGGATGTCACGTTGGAGATATATTCACACTTTGACCAGATTTTTTGCTTTTTTAATCTTTTGCTACAAAGTAATAGAGCTGGGAATCTTTAGGTACCTCATGATTTAATCACAGTTCATGGGTCTGCTGCATACCTAAAACCTGTTTTGTTGACTTATGCGTAATAAAGAGCATACAATAAAATAAGTAAGTAAGTACTATATGTTGTCATCATTGTATGTTTGCACACAGTGGCAAAATTAGTTCTCTGCATTTAACCCATCACACCTGGGATGCACCCAGGTGGAGCAGTGGGCAGCTATAGATGCCCGGGGAGCAATTAGGGATTAGGTGTCTTGTTCAGAGACACCACGACGTGTGGGAATGGATGGGGATCAATCATGGGACTTTCAGGTCTCAAGTCGGCTGCCCTACCTCTACCCCATCTCAGTCTCTGTAAAATAAAAGATAAATAAAATCATAGCCGACCAACAATTAGCATGGATGCTAGCATAAGACAGATGTTGGATGAATCTTATTGGGGTTCATTGAAGATGTGAAAACAGCCACTAGTCTGCACAGATTAAAAACTAAGTGGATTTTTGACATTTGGAAATCCATGTCCACAATGTGAAGCATTTAAAGATAGATAACCCCCACTCCTACAAAGTAAACATGAAGGAATGCAAGATTTGTCACATGCAACTTGTTTGAGTGTTTTCTCAGTTTTACCCCAAACATCATAGTCTTAGTTTAAAGGAAGAGCTTTAAAACAAGACCAGCAAACGGGCTGCTGAAGTTGGGCTTTAACAAGCACATCGTCAACATCTGTGGTCATGCAAACAGAACGGCTACTTTGTTAAAGTTTACCAAACCTACAGGGAATTTATCCTCCAGCTGCAAAGGATCTTGTTGGGCAGAGAATATAATCTTTGATCATTCGTGGGCTGCTGTTTGCAGCAGTAAAGGGCCACCACAAGTTAAAAATGGTCCTTGTTAAGCTTCATAAGATTTACTTCACTCTGCAAGTGTGTCACCTGTTCTGTCGTAGCACACTGATCCTCAGCAACAGTTGTGTTCAGCAGAGGAACCTCGAACATCTGTGTGTCTGGTCTGTGTGCGCACAACATGGCTGCCAGTGAAGTACTTTAGGGAAGTTGAAGTTTGCGTTCTGAACCCTGTTACACCATCTGCTTTTGTTCTGTTTGAACTACAAAGACTGAACAACTGGAGGCTGCACTGATTTTGTCATGTTCATTGTGCGATTAGCTGGAACAGGTTGCCTGACCAACAGATAGAAGTGCAGAAACACAAAGGTCCTGTTGATGGAAGGAAATATGTTAACGTTTGCTAACTGGTGGCACCATGTTGCTGCTCTGTGGTCAGCTAACTCTGTGTCATTCACACGTGAGTTTGGTGCAGGCGGGCCGTACTGTTTGCACAGTATATTGAAATATATAAAGCACAGTGGAGTGGTGGTGCAGAGGTTGGAGGAGGTGAGCCTGTCATTGGAAGGTCACCAGTTCAACTCCCCAAACCGACGTCAAAAAATGTGGGTGGGAAGGCTGAAGCATCCACACCTGCCTCCACTTTCATTTGCCCCACTCTGGACCCTTGAGCAAGGCTCTTAACCCCCACCATCTGCTCTCTTGGGCACCCTAAGTAGCAGCTCTCTGCTCCACGCAGAGGGCTGTGGCAGCTCGGTGGTCTGTGGTTGTGCCAGGAAGGACATCCAGCATAAAAACAGTCACCAAGTTTTCATGTGAGTTAGTTCACTGTGGCGACCCATGAAGAAGGGAACAGTCGAAAGAAGAAGAAGAAAAAATAAATAAATTGATATCTGTAAAACAGGATATCTTTTAGGATCATGGTGTGAGCGCTGCCCCGATAGCGTTATGTTGTTTGAGTGTTGTTGATTAAACGTCACACTTCCTCTTTTATCTAGCTGCATAGAAACCTTTTTAACCAAAGATGCTCTTCCTCAGGAAGTAAATACTTTTCACAGTCACTTTTCATGTTTATTTTAAAATATCTTTATGCTCTTGGCATTTTCAGGATGCCCCGACATAAAGCATATAAAAGGTCTATAAGAAAGTGTCTCAGATCTCTCCAACTTACACACTGTGCACACATTAGTCGGGTGGGGTTGTTTAGGTGCCTACAGTTCAGTTATTATTCAGAGGGCTGCAGCGCTGCTGTAAAGCTGTTATTGATGCATTTCAGCTAGCTTAAACTTTTATGGCTTATTTTGCATAAATCAACACTGATTTATTGATTTCTGCATCTAGTAAAAAGTGCACAATAACGTGTAAAAAAAAATCAATCACAGGCTTCTGACTAACAATTAGCATAAAACTAACTTTATTTTGAAAATGCCATAGTAAAGCTAACTCGATTACCATCATGCTGGACACGGGAAATTAAAACGTAAATCAAATGTTTAGGTTATTCCTGAAGACAGTAATGTTTTGATAACTTCAGCTATGATTTACAAACATGTTTTCTTCAGGGATCAGCAAAAAATAAGTTTAAAAACATGTGGGAACACCCAGATTCACTGCAACACGTTTCTACTGCAAGAAGCGACAGTAACTATTAGGATAGATGGCGCCGCCTCACTGCAACTACTCTCCCCAAAAATAGCAGCTCAGGTTAAATAACAGATTTTTGACATTTGGCAATTCAGAATCCTCCTTGTTCATAATGCAATTGTGTCTAAAACGAGTTTTAACAGGGGTAATTGAAAGGTACCAGAATCCAACTGAATCTTTCTCCTACAAGATTTTGGCAGCAGTAGTTATTGTAGTGGCAGAGGTGAGGACAGGCTGTTGGGCGACAGATTATCCTGGATGGTAGCAGTGAATGGTGGACGACTGCATGTCCCCGAGGGATGGAAAGCCATCCACCCACTGATCTGTCTGGCTGTTAGAGCGCTGTGCTGTGGCTATTGTCTGCTCCTGTACACTAATGCTTCATAGTAAAAAGGTGAAATTAATCTCCTCGGGTTTTTGTGCATGCAATTTTTTTCCCAGGTATACATGTTGCGATGAGTCAAAGCTCTGCTGAGCACCACGTCTACATTACTGATGAACTTCTTTTTGCATGAGATTTACATAAAGGCTCACATTACATGTTATTAGTTGTCTATTACTTGTAACAAAGAGGAGTTGACTCCTTGAGGGAAGGGCCCAGTTTATTGTGTGGAATACACCTGTTGTCGAACAAGTTTGGTGAGTTATTCAAGCTGGCAGGTGGTAACCAGTGTTTAAAAGATGATGCTTGTGTGAAAGAAACATAGTCTGAAAGTCACAGTCGGAGCTCTTGTCTCATTTCCCTCCTGCCATTTTTATGTTTAAATTTATATTTTCAGAAAAAGCTTTACATATGGAAATGGTGTGCAGCAGATGGGAGTGGTCGCGTTGTCGATCTTCTTCCCTAATTAAAGTGAATCTTGTTGCCGGAACTTGTGCTTCAAGCCTCTCAGACGTTTGAAACAAACACAAAGATGGAGTCTTTTTGTACCTGCCTGTTCCTGCTGCTGTCACACCTTTCTTTATTTTGCAGCACGTCCCCGCACCGTGGGAACTGCCGACCTATACGATTTGAACCTCCAATGTTGGACTTTCATGAACAGTGAGTTTTTTAATTTTTATTTTTTAAAGCTCTGCTCTTTTGATTTGATGTGGTGTGCTGCTCCCTGTCATTCATGTTGAGTTTATTTTTTTTTCCCTTTGGAGTTGCCCTAATTTGTTGAGTGAAATGTTCACAGATGTGCTCAGTCAGAAAGCAGTAACATAGGTTTATGTAAAATAAAACTTGCTTTGAAGTAAAAGCCTATCAGTTTTTAGATTGGGTGTCAATGTATGGAATGTCTCAAGTTGTTTAACTCTAGTGCCAGCGAATAGCTTCTCCCACACTAGATCACATTTCATGTTGACAGAGGGTGCATACCTGCGTAGTGTGTCAAAGCTTTCCATATCCAGAGCGCAGATTCAGGAGTAACTCTCAGACACACGGCTCCTTTGACCCATCCTCCTCTGACCTCTATTCTTAACAACAATCCACTCATCATTTCTGAACATTTTGATGGTTGGAACAAAAAAAAAAAAAGAAAAGGCCTAGCATTTCTTGAAGGAATGCATATTGCCTGCACATGCTAGAGTTTTATACTAAAATAATTGCATAAATAGAATTGTTAGTTGTAGCTGTTTGGCTCAAACCTGGGGTGAAACCAGTTTCTCTATTAGTACCTCATGTAATCTGGTTCTGTTCATAGTATATGTTAAGAAAAAGAGCCTGGTTGATATGGAAATTTTGGCTTTTGGTGATACCGATATTGGGAGGGGAAGCGACCGCCGCTAATTGAAATAATGGCTGAGAATTTGTTTCATCTTTGTCCACTGGTGTAGGAGCAGGGCAGCCAACTCCAGACCCAAAGGTCCTGGGTTCGATCCCCGGTCATTACACATCTCGTGGTGTCTTTGAGCAGGACACTCTTTCTCCAGTTGCTCTCTGGGTGCTTTCCATAGCTGCACATATTGGTTCAGTTTAGTTTCAAGGAGGGCTCAGTTTGCTTAATTTTCGGTACAAAAAAGGCCAAAATAAAGACTTACAAAATGTTTATTTTGAAAATATGCCAAGTAAACATGTTCAGTCATTACAGCCTTCTTAACTGGAGATGATCTGGTGGATGAAGAAGACTCAGCTGCAATCTTCCTGACTTCAAACAACACAGAGATAAAAAAAAAAGAGTTAATAAGATTATAATTTTAAATTAAAAAAGTTAATTAGATCACAATAATACAATACCTCTTCTTGCACGGTCATCATAAAGTGCTGCTACAACTTTTTGGCTGAAGTGTTGACTTGATGGATGTTGTAGGAAGTGGGGCTCAAGAACTTGATGCTTAGAGCTGGCGCATCAACAACATAGATCCAGAGCTTTAATAACTCCTACAGCTTGTGTTATTATTTTGGACCAATCTGAATGACCTGATAAAGGTTGTTTAAATGCTGCTGCTATCGGTCTTTGCACCAAACTACTTTCATGTTCGGATGATGTCGTTTCAAGAGCGTTAACAAATTACCGTAGACGTGTTGCTGCTGCAGATCCAATTTCCATGAAACGTCGACACACAGCTTTGGATTTGTCCACTTGTTTTTTTTTAACAAGAAAGCCATGATGTTCCCAAACAGGACACCGCAATGAGATGCTAGGCTGCTAATGCTACACGTGCTGCAAGATAATAGCGCCGTGCTGAAACATGTAGGAATTTTAGTTCCGCAGTGCATAATCTCTCGTTAATACAGTTTAATTAGTGGAAAAAAAATACAGTACACACGTGGACCAAACCGAACATGCTGTACCGAAATGGTTCAATGCACCCACATGCACCACTAATGCCCACTGCTCCACCTGGTGGTGGATGGGTTAAAAGCAGATAGACAATTTTGCCATTGTATGGGAACATACAACGATGACAATACATAACATGTTATTATCCCAAGGATCTAAGTAAACAGCGAGTGGAGCAGGGTTCATTTATTTAGCACAGTTGTTAGCAACCAAGAAGCTAAGCAAATCAGATCCACCTGCACCTAGTCCCACAGTAGGTTTACAGGTGGTGCACTTCTTGTCAGAAAAACAGTCTTCCTAATGTGCGTTCACATTTTTTTATCCTCCACTATTCACCATAAAATTATCAAGTGTGTTACAAAAATATAAATTAAACAAAGAAACACCTTTCCAGTGGCTGAGTGGTTAGAGCAGTCGTCCTCCAATGCAAGAGTTGGAGGTTCAATTCCACCAGTAGTCACATGCCCAAGTGTCCCTGAGCAAGACACTGAACCCCTCATTGCCTCCAATGTGTCCCATCAATGTTTGAATGTGAAAAAGTACTGATTGTTCTTTGTACAGATACAGTAGTTTTGTATGAATGGGTAAATGAGGCCCAGATTGTGTTGTAAAGCACTTTGAGTATCTTGATAAAAAACACTATATAAGTGCAGTCCATTGTTTAAACAGTCACGTATGGTGAAGGTTTAATTTAGTATTGACCGCAGTGATGTTTATTTTTCTTTGTAGAGAAGTAAAGATTCCAGCCAAACAATGCATTTCATTGAGGACAACAAAGATAACATTGCTAACACTGTTTGTCCTCTCAAACTGGAAGCTCAATCGACAGGACTTGTTGCCATAATTACTGACAACAGGGCTAACATGAAGGCAGTGCAATTGAACACTAACGTTAGCTTGCTAACTTGAGAGGCACGTAGCTAATGACAAGTGGGTTAGAGGATTAAAGATAATCTATTATTGTTGAGTTGCTTTACAGATCAATTAAAATAAACTTACCATGCTCTGTTCAGCAAAATACTGTACACCACACAGTATTGCTCCCTGCTTCATCTCTGCTGAACGTCAAAAGTTAAACTTAAGGCATGACTTTAAAGGAGCCTTCATGCACCTCTGCTGGGTATATTGTACAATTACAGCTGGTTCCAGCATTTTAGGGATGAAAATTAGAAGCGTTTATATTGGTGCATATTAATGGGACAAGTTATCACTGATACCTATAGGTCCCCAAACGTCTACATGTATATCAGCCTAAAATATCGGCCCTACTGATATATCTGTCGGGCTCTATTAAGAAATACTGTCAGCTACAACCACATCAGATTTGAACACATCTGTAAAATTGGCTGAGTTGTGGACATTTTTGTGTTGGCTGAGATTATCTGTAGCAAACATCTTAAACTGGACTAACTCTGTAAGTTGATCTGTTGAAAATGTTCATCCAGTTATTACGTTCTGCTAATTTTTTTTTTATTTGAATCTGCTCTGTGGTTCATGAATTTTACAGTACATGAGCTATTTTTCTAACAGAAAGACGGGGTTGACTCCAGCACGTCAAGTGATTCATGAGATATTTTGCTAACAGTTAGTTTACTTCATTAATGTTGATGTACAATAAAAGAACAAAACTGCACTACATGATGTGTGGAGCAAGGAGAAGAGGAAAAACACCCTGCTGGGTGTTGTCAGTTCAACTTGATTTTCATACCGTCGTATTTTCCTATCAGCCACAGGTTAATATGAAGTGGGGGGTGCAGGAAATAAGTTATCGTTTGCTTCATTTATCAGATTAACAATGTGGAGAGATTGTTCCACTGTCAAATCTTGTTCCCACAGGATTAGACCAGGTAATTTATTTACTTTAACTCTCTGTAAAGAAAAGTTCACATCTCCTGACCCCTGTTACTGCTTTTCTTCCTTAAATTTCTCCACAACCGATTGATCTACAGCTTCTTCCATGTCATTGACAGTTTTGTATAAAAGCTCTTGTTTCCACTACAAATTATTTAAATGTATCTTCCAATAATGTTTACTTGCTCTTATGAAGTCTTCTCTTCTTCCCCTACAGGCCTGTTGGAATGCCAAAAATGGAGAAAGTTTATTTATATAATCCTAGCTCAGAAGAAATTAGTTTGATATCAATATCAGCGACAACAGCACATTTTCACGCCTCCTTTTTCCAGAATAGGGTAAGTGGTTTCACTTTTATTTTTCTTGAGAGATCTGATCAGAAGAATTCATCTGTTACAGAAAGTGAACCTGTTTGTTTTAATCCCCAGTCACTTCTTTGTGTGGCGATCACAAGGTGGTAAAGACTGATACACCTCATCTGACACCCCTCTCCCCCATCAGAAATACTTCTGTGTTGCGTCATTACATCACTTAAAATGCCTTTTTCAATATATTCTCCACCAGTTATTCTACATTTCCCTATGAGACTGCAGTGCAGGAGGATGTTTCTTGTAGGGATGGGGCCGGTCCGATCCAGTATCGGTATCGGCCTCCGATACTAGCATTTTATTCATATCGGGTATCGGATCTATCCTGCCGATACTTTCCGATCCACTATGTATGTTGGCTTCAGATTAATCTTTCACAGTGTGAGTTCAACACATTGAACACACTATGAGCCTTGCCAATGGAAACAC
>JARVLU010013676.1:0-35711 GCA_031762415.1 Simpsonichthys santanae
ATATACATTTTGAATGAATTAGTCATATTGTTTAGTTTGTTTTGCTAATAAAAACTAGGATTTGCTGTGCTCCAAAAACAAATCATTCTTGAAAACAAACACGTTTTCATATAATTTATGGCTGAATTTAATCACTTTAATGACAAGTGACATCATAGCTCACCAGTTTTACTGAAACCTTTCTCAGTATTAGCTAAAGCAAGTTAGCTAATCACAAGAATGTAGTTAACTTTTAAAAATGTACTTCTTGCTAATATTTGATGCACAGGGACTTTCTTTTTTGCTTGGGAGAATTTTATTTTAAGACCACGTGGTATCGTTGGGTCTTCCCCTGATGTTTTACACACATGCTTCTGTTAATATTCAATATTCTGTTTGATATATTTCTACTTGACAAACTAGTATACTGTAGTTGGAAAACCTGTGAACTCTGAAAGGAAGAATCTCCAAACAGATATGTGCTTGAAGGAAAGGCCTGAAACCTTTCGCCTGAGATCAAAACAGGTTGTAAAAGTTTACTACGGGGGGGAAATGATGCTGAAATCTTTCTGACTCTAAAAGTCAGTGCCCTGAAGATTAGAGTTCCTCAGGAGGTCGATCCTGAGCCAGTGCACCAGTCAGATCAAACTGTGAACCAGTTCCACAACCTGAGGTCAGAAAGAGGTGAAAATCAAGTTTCTGTTTAAAAAAAAAAAAAACCTTCAGCAGCTGCATCTTCAGCGGAATAAATTAGATCAGTGGAGCTTTGATAAGAATCAGTAGGTTTGATGGCCGACTTGGTCAAGATGAAGACGGTTAACAACTTCAGACAATTATTGTTTAGTTCAGATTTTCCTTTATCTATGTAATATCTAAAATACTTATGAATTCTGGGTCTTTTGCTAAATGCCACTTTTGTAGAAATAACTTTTACATCGAAAGTCTGCAACACGTTAAAGCTCTGACTGCATCAACTTAAATATTTACATATTAACTCGGTGTGCTATCTGGATCCTGATCACTAAAATATGGTTCGAGGGGCCTGACCTTAAAAAAAATAAACCTACAAAAATAGCCTTTTCGTAAAAAGATTCTTAATGAAACAACAACTTTGCTCACCACCATTTATGATTTGGCCTGAATTTTACTTTACCAGCTGAGTAAAGTTGGACAAAATAAAAATGCAAATATATTTAGTTTTGTTTTAAACATAAAACTGAAATCTTAATGCAGAATTATTCATCTTTGTAGCCATTTTGTTTTGTTCAAAATCTTTTAACATAGAGACATTTTAATAATCCTGCATGCTTAAAGTACGGTAACTACTTTTTAGAGCAGACGTAGGCAACTTTTCATTAATTCAACCTTTATTTATACGGGTTACCGCCCGGTAATCCCATTGAGCCTTGGGGACTCATTTACAAGAGAGACCTGAATTTCTTTAACAAAGAATGATAACAGTGAATAACAACAACAATCATAGACAGTCTCAAAAGAGGCATACACATTTAAATGTCTTTTTTTTAATATTTTAAATACAAATCTAAACAAAATAGCAACCAAAAGAAAAAAAGTAGCCAAAAAACAAACAAACAAAAAACCCAGCTAGATTATAAGGCGGTGTAGAAAACTAAAAACACTTAAGGCCCGAGGGCCAAAAGTGGCCCTTGGACAGTCTCCATCTGGACCCCAATATCCTTAGTTAAAAACAACAAACAGCAATTTATCAACAAGACTTAAGAATTTTTAAATTGAACATCTTACACAGAACTAAAAAAATAAATAAATCATTTTTTTAAATTAATGTGTTTCCAGAACTAGACCGAACTTCAAAGACTTAGAAATACAAATGTATATGTTTGTTTTGCAAATTTCTGCTAACATGTATAACATGCTAAGCTAACGTGTATAATATATTATCACAAGAGCCAATTTACCATATATGTATTTTATTCCTAAAGGATGTTGGAAAGACAAAACAGTAATCTCCTTCACCTTCCATGAACTAAATTAACTAATATCACTAATTTTAGTTGATTTTATCACTTGTTTTAGTTGATTTTATCATTGATTTTAGTTGATTTTATCACTTGTATTAGTTTGTTTTAATCATGTTGATTTTATAATTGATTTTTAGTTGATTTTATCACTGATTATAGTTGATTTCATCACTTATATTAGCTGGTTTTAATCATGTTGATTTTATCATTGATTTTTAGTTGATTTTATCACTTATTTTAGTTGATTTTATCATTGATTTTTAGTTGATTTTTATCACAGATTTTAGTTGATTTTATCATTGATTGTTAGTTGATTTTATCACTGATTTTAGATAATTTTATAACTTATTTTAGTTGCTTTTAATAATTGATTTTAGTTGATTTTATCACTGATTTTTAGTTAATTTTATCACTTATTTTAGTTGATTTTATCAATAAGTTTAGTTGATTTTATCACTTATTTTAGTTTATTTTATCATTGATTTTAGTTTATTTTTATCATTGATTTGTTTATTTTTAATCACTTATTTTAGTTTATTTTATCATTGATTTTAGTTGATTTTATCACTTATTTTAGTTGATTTTATCATCAAATTCAGTTGATTTTATCACTTCTTTTAGTTGATTTTATCATTAATTTTTAGTTGATTTTATCTCTGATTTTAGTTGATTTCATCACTGATTTTAGCTGGTTTCAATCATTGATTTTAGTTGATTTTTATCATTAATTTTTAGTTGATTTTATCACTGATTTTAGTTGATTTTTTTATCACTTTTTGGGGTGTTTTAATCATTGATTTTAGTTGATTTTTATCACTGATTTTAGTTTATTTTACCACTTATTTTAGTTTAGTTTATCATTGATTTTAGTTGATTTTATCATCGATTTCACTTGATTTTATCATTGATTTTAGTTTATTTTTATCACTTATTTTTAGTTGATTTTATCATTGATTTTAGTTATTTTTATCACTTATTTTAGTTGATTTTAATAATTGATTTTAGTTGATTTTATCACTGATTTTAATTGATTTATATAATTGATTTTAGTCAAAAAAAGGTTCAATACAGTGCTACAAATACTACAATGCTACAAATAAAGTCCAGTTGTTTCTGTATTGATCCTTTTTTGACTTTATCATGTCCTGGACGACTGAGAATCTTCACCAGCATATCATTGATTTTAGTTGATTTTATCACTTATTTTAGTTGATTTTATCATTGACTTAAGTTGATTTTTATAACTTATCATTGATTTTAGATGATTTTATCACTGATTTTAGTTGATTTTATCACTTATTTTAGCTGTTTTTATCATGATTTTAGTTGCACTTTGTAGCACTCTTGAGATTTTTGTTAATGAAAAGTGCGTTACAAATTAAATTCATTACAATATTATGTTTTTATAAAGCATGCTAACTATGCTACAAGACAAAGCCTGAAAAAAGACTTTGTCCTCTATGTGGTCCTTTAATTGCTTTAAACATCTTGATGTGGCTTTTTGGAATAAAGTGTTTCCCACCTCTGTTTTAGAGAATCTATACGATAGAGGCGAGCACCGTGATGTTTCTGTGCTTTGGTTCAGTCCAACAACAAACCCTTCAAGTGCTTTTAGTCACCATGACTCTGTGGGAACAATAAAACTCAGCAGCTCGGAGCAGGGACACCCGGGCTGCACGATCTGCTACAAGTTGTCCTGAATTCCAACACAGCTTAATGGAGCTCTGCAGCAGGATTTATTTATTTAATTTTTTTGGTGGGTGGGGGGGATCTTCAAATGAGTTCGCCTTTTTCTGGCACTAGATGAGTCTCTGCAAGTGTCTGTTTTTATGTTCTGTTCAATTTCAGTGCCTTCACTAATACTGTATTGGACTACCGGTAAATAAAGTGAGAAAAAACATATCGACATCTTGATGCGCTCCGAGTTGAATCTGTTGTGGATAAAACAGTTAGCATGCCCGCTGCAGTCTCATGCAACTTTGTGAGATGTCGTGCTCAGTCTCTTTGTTGGGAATGACTCTCAGCTACTACCACACCAAGTTTTAGCTCAGTATCTGGAAAATGGACATAAAAATAGCTCTTTTTGAGTTTTCTAAGATCAGTTGGCTGTGGCGACCATCTTAAATCGGATTGTCTCCACAGTTAATCAGTTGTAGATGAACATCCAGCGCTTATTTCCTGAAAGTTTTGTTAAGATTAGTCTGCTGGTTCACAAGATATTTTGCTAACAGACACATGTAAAAACAGTATCCTTTGCCTTTCGTTGGTGGGTGATGATTTTTAGCAGTTTGCTGAAACCCTTTTGCTTGTGTTTACAGTGGCTCTGATGATCATCACCCTCATCTCCATCACCTACGGAGCGCTCGTGTGCAACGTTCTGGCCATCCAGATCAAATACGACGACTACAAGGTGCGCCTGCGCCCTGCCGCCTACCTGTGTATGGTTGTGTGGCGGGGTCTGGAGATCGCCACCCGGATCACGGCTCTGGTTCTGTTCAGCACGGCACTCACTTACTGGGTGATCCTCATCGGCGGGCTCAACCTGCTCTTCTTCTTCTTCACCCCCTGGGCGGAGTTCTGGGCCAAGGGCGGCTCGTTAACCGACGACGTGGAGAAGAACTTCTCGAAGCTGGGCACCGTGGTGGTGCTGTGCATGTTCACGCTGCTGTACGCCTGCATCAACGTGTTCTGCTGGTCGGCGGTGCAGCTCGACCTGACCCACCGGGAGCTCATCGAGAGGAAGCAGGTCTGGGGCGGCCTGGCTAAGTACTACTCGGCGCGCTTCGTGGAGAACTTCCTCCTCATCACGCTCTGGTACTTCTTCAAGTCGGACTTCTACGAGTACGTGTGCGCGCCGCTGCTGGCGGTGCAGCTGCTGATCTGCTACAGCCTGGCCGTGCTCTTCATGCTGCTCTTCTACCAGTTCTGCCACCCCTGCAGGCGCCTCTTCAAGTACAACGTCCACGACTGTCTGCGCTGCGTCTGCTGCCGCAAAGGGAGGCGCGGAGCGGGGGGCGGGCGGGCCAACCTGCCGCCTTCCTACTCCACAGCTGCCACCATGGTTCTGACTTCAGAGGAGCCGCTGGGGCTGCTGGACCCTCAAAACTCACATCCTCCCAACAGCCAGCCGCAGGATCTAGAGACTGATTGTTAAAGACATGATGCTGCGCTGAACAGGGAGGCACAACATCAAATGGCAAAACAAACGGAATAGTTCCCTCAAGTGAACAAAACGACTCATTTTTCATCTCCTGGCGTCTCTACTGAGGACGCTCTCAAACACGGGAGGGCGGTGCAAACCAAAGAATGTAACGCGTCGACGCACAATGGCGTCTGTTGAGAGAGCAGCACTGAGCCAGGTGTGAGGAGGAGCATGTGCCAAGTGTGTCTGAAATGAGCGGGACTCTCCCAGTTGACCTCTCAGGGTTTTCCCGTCTGCACACGTTCGCACTCTGCCTTTAAAGACAAATATCACTGCAGGAAATAACTAGACGGATTTATTTGCTTGTGCCCGTTTATTATCATAAATGCCTTTTGTTGTTTACTGTCCATTTGCCTTGAATTGGGGGTTGGGGTTGCGAAAGAACAAAACAAAAATTGTGAGAAGGTGGCGAGATTGTTCTGTTTAAAAGGGACTTTGAATATGTGTCAGCCAGGATTAATCTAAATAGTGTTGCTTTGAGACGACTGGCACTAGATGAGTCTCTGCAAGTGTCTGTTTTTATGTTCTGTTCAATTTCAGTGCCTTCACTAACATTGGACTACTTGAATCTTAAATAAAGTGATAAAACCTGACATCCTCTGTCTGTTAAACAACGAAACGATGTGTCACTCAACAAATTGAAAGTTCATGGGCCATGTGGCCGATACTTCCTCGTTCCTACGTCTCGAAGCTTTGTTTAATTTCAGGTTCCAGACAACAGGAATGCCGTCATTCCAGCCTCCTGCCAACTTCCTGCACTGCGTGATTTTTTTTCAACCTTCTGCAGGATTTGTTTGCTCGTGCCTCATCCAGCTGTTGGAGGAGGGAGGAGTCCGAAGGTATAAAACCACCCGAGGCTGCGGGACTGCAGGATGCCAGGAGAAGACTTTCACCATGGCGAACAAGATTATCAACAACGGCTTTTCAGGTGTCATCATCGTGAGTTCTCCTTTTCCACAGCTTAAAAATTAATTTTCTTGCGCAGGTGTGGGGTTTAAAAAAAAAAAAAAAAGGTAAATGTGGATTTTCTTGTCACTTTCTGATCGACGCCTTGTTTCCAGTTTGTCTGGATGGCCATCAACATCTTTCTTTTTGTCTGGTATTACTTTTACTATGACCAGAGGCCCGAGTTCTTCTACACTCGTCATCTGCTGGGGGTGAGTAAAGAGAGAGAGACACTGTGTGGAGGCAAAAATGCTCTACTGCACGCTAAACTCTTGCTTTTTTACAAATTATATTTTCTATTAAGTTATTGGTCATATATGATAATACAGCCGGTTATACTGTTGTATCTGTTAAGTTTAAGCAACTGTGGGTCAGATATACAGTATGAAGTAGATAAATTAACAAGCTCATATTCCTGTTATTGTAAAAAATAAGGCAGGACTCAGTTGCTGATTTTTATAGATAATAATTTGCAGTGTCAGCACAAAGGCAGTATAATAACCCTCAGATTTGTTTTAGGTTACAGTACCTGATTTTATACTTGTGTATTTTCAGTCTGCGCTGTCCTGGGCCAGGGCTCCTGCAGCCGTGCTGAACTTTAACTGCATGTTGATCCTCCTGCCCGTGTGCAGAAACCTGCTGTCTCTGATCCGAGGCTCTCTCATGGTACGAAGGCGTCCACCTGTCTCAGCAGGACAAGTCAACACTGAGGCCTTGTGAATCATTTTGACCCGATGGCAGCAGGGGGGTTAGAAATACATGCTGGATGTTAAACTGTACACCACCCCGTCAAAAGGACAATGGACAAAAGTTTAGTGACTTTCTGCCTTGAACAAAGAAAAAAGACGTCTTGACAGATCTTCCATCTCTCTCTCTTCCATTCTTTATCTTCACAGTGTTGCAGCAGAACAATGAGGAAACAAATGGACAAGAATTTGGCGTTCCACAAGCTGGTGGCGTACATGATCGCCCTGATGACAGGTGAGCATGTTTGAGTCTAAGCTGTTGTTTCACTCTGTCATGAACCAGTTGGTGCTGTGGTGATGATGAAACTGTTAACTTCGCAAAGTTCAAGGTGTTTTAAATTGAGAAAGTTATTTAAAAACAAACACAAGGAGCAGTTTTATAAAATATAACACAAAAAGTCGTTGAAGACGAGGTCAAAGTTTTTTTATTGTCATTCTCGCCACGTGGTGGAACGAAATTGTGTACACAGGGTCCCAGTTACATCCAATAAAAGTATGAATTGTAAAAAAATAAAAAACATTAATAAGTTCTAAGATATGAACTAAGCAATATGCTAAACTAAGAATATGCTCAACACTAATGGCACAAAAACAATGCACCAACAACGAACTGTGCAAATTTACAGACTGTTTGGAAATGTGTTGCTTTTTCTTTTTCTATTGTTGTTTAGCAAATGGTCAAGGAGATCACATGAAATTTGAACATGTTCATCTTCATAATACACAGCAAAAACACTTTTTGACCTTTAACTGTTAATATACCGCATCATTTTACATCATTAGTGTTTAGTGTATATCTTAGATCTTTGAGCGTAGGCCTGTCGCAATAAACAATAAATCAATTAATTGCATGATAAATGGAAAATTATCTACCTCATTTATTGGCTTTATTATTTCTTAATGTCTCTCTCTTTCTACTGAAGACACTGGATGAGAAAAGGCTCAACTTTGGTGCTCTTCACTGACACCTCCCTTTCTCTTTTCTTTTTAAAATCTGTTTGAACAATCCAAAATCATGTTTTTGGATTGTTAAAAGCAGCTAAGCTGAGAAGCTAAGCTAACAGGCCAACCTCGGGGAAATAAACCTCCGCCATGTCGAAGCTCCAAAATTCACAGTTGAAACCTGTGCCTTCGAGTAAAAAGTTGTTTTTCTCTGCAAAAAGAAGCTGAGAACTTGCTTACTGTTTTGTTTGTTTGTTTTTTATTATTATTAAAGGCTTTGTATGACGAATGCTATGCTAAAGAGCTCAGATCACACTGAGCTTCCGCCGTTTTTAGAACCAAAAAATAAATAAATAAAAATAGACAGCCCATATCCCATCAAGGGGCCTCTCTCCCATTTTCCTTAAAGAGACACGATTCTTGCTCCCTCACTATCCATCTTTTGGTTCAAACAGTGTTATACTGCCATCCAGCGGTCAAAAAAGGTACTACGGATATAATAAAATTCCCAGTAACCAACATTTCTTCTTAAATTTGACAATAATTTCTAATTACAGTACAGTACAGTATTGTCAATTTTCTAACAATATCGTTTATTGCAATAATTTCTGAGACAATTAATCTCCCATCAAAATGTGTTATCATGACAGGCCTATTTGAGCGTATCGCTTAGCATTCGATTAGCATATATTTTATCGTATACTGTATCTTAGATCATTCTATACTGCTTCTTCTTTATACTTTAAAGTTTGCTATTTTGGGGTGTAACCGGGACATTGAGTACACAATTTCGTTCCACGTCATGTACCATAAATGCGAATGACAATAACCTTGAACCTTAACACAAAATCTCAAGAACAAAAGAAGAGGTGGTGATTAAACTTTATAAGTATGAAATTTTACACTTACCGTAAATCCACTAAGTTTACAGTATAAAGACTTTCAGTGATTTCAGTGTAACGACATGAGATTTTGCTTTACGCTTCAAGTTTTTTTTATTTTGGCTCGACTACATTTTGAATGCCAAAAAGTTAATCTACCGGTATACCTACTGTAGATTATATCTCTCAAATCGTCAGTGCGTGTGTAAATTAGCGTCACAGATCAGTGCAGGAGATGATTTAGAATCATTGGCGCTGTCGTTTCTTGGAGCTGAGCTGCGTTGTTGTTTCTGTTTATTCTGACGAGCAGTGTCAAACGTTTCACACGAAATTCGGAAAAATGCAAGCTCTCCGATGCATACTTTCCACGCCACGCAAATATGTCTTACCTGAATGTTACCATTAAATGCAAATTATCAGGACATTTTATCAAATGTTGACACGGAAACATGTCTGGGCTCGTCATGATGATGCGCTCCGATTAGATAAACTGTGTGAAATGTTTATTTGAGAGTAAGACTCGTGGCGATAAACTGAAGGTGCAGCAGCAGTAACGCTCCTAACTGCTTGTCCTGACAGCCGTTCACACGATCGCTCACCTGCTGAACGTGGAGTGGTACAACAACAGCAGACAAGGTGCTTACGATGAGCTCAGCGAGGCTCTGTCCGACCTGGAGGACGCTGCCAACACCACCTACCTGAACCCGATCCGGACAACCAGTCTCGTAAGTCCACATCTGAAGCCTTCATGATTCAAACTGATAGTTTACTTTTCTGAACGATTTTCTAATGAGAGAACGTATAAACATGTAAAATAATGCACAAGGTTTATTTTAATCGCTTTTTGAAGCATTTAAAGGCTAGATTTAAAGTTTGCAGAGCGGCAAGGACAACAGTATTTAGTTTGCGGCAATCTGCAATGTCACCACTAGATTTCACTAAACCCAGAAAACTGTTTCATTAATCCCGTGGTTCCCAACCCTGGTCCTTGAGGAACACCATCCTGCATGTTTCACGCCTGTTTCAGTGATTTACCATAATTACTTCCTCGCGTTCTGCAGAAGTCTGTTACCCATTCATACAAGTCAGGTGTGTCTAAGAAGGAAAACAAGTAAAACATGCAGGATGGTGTTCCTCAAGGACCAAGGTTGGGACCACTGCATTAATTGTTCTACAATCTAACACATTGATGATTTGGACTCACAATTATTGAAAACTTTGATTAACTAAAGATGAGTCACGACCTGACTAAGTGGCTTGAGTTTTCTTCCTGCTTGTATTTAATTTCTTGGCAACGCATTCAGAAGTTTTCTAACTTTTCCCTGAATGTGTATGTAGACCAGTAGTGCCCATTCCTGGGCCTCGAGGGCCAGGATAGGGCACCACAGGTAAAGACCACTTGGAAGGCAGGATGTGTCTCGGCCATGCTGGAAGACAAAGAGCATGAACAGAAGAATGGCTTGGATTGGTGATGACTTTTATCTAAGATATTTATGTTTTTACTGAGTTTCATGACCTGGAAACTTCAAAAAAGCGATGCTTAAGCAAAAAATAAAATATGTGGAAATGCTTGAGCCAGCAACCTGAGCCGGTACACAAGTGAAGCCCACAATTATTATATCTCTGGTTTGAGTGAAGGAAACCGTCATCTTAAAGAAAGGCTCATATTAAGAGCCTGTTACACGTAAACTGGTAAACTACTGATAATGTGAGCTTTTTCTCCATTTTTCTCACAATATACATGGAGATAAATTCACTGCTGAGAGAACCAGTACTTGGTGTTGATCTGATGTTCAGCATATGTATCACGTGACGATCTACTAATTGAAAATATTATTAGTTATGAGGAGAATCCACATGAAGCTGTTATTTCATTAAGAAAACACAGTTGAACGTATTTCCAATCAAATGATCCAAGTTCTGTTATTCAAGCTTGCAGTGGGTTTTTGATTTTTTTTTTTTTTTTTCTCATCTTGGTTCATCACAAATTGTAGGGTTTCTTCAAAAAATATTTTGTCTGTCAGGCCCTTTCAAACAGCCAAAAGCAGCACAAAAATTGCGTATTAGGGTAAAAAATTAAAAAAAAAAAAAAAAACGGTAGTTTTTCCCATTTTGTCTTTTTCATGTTTGTCCATTGGGAGTTGTCTTCCAACATGGTGGTTAAATCGTGCCTCACAAATGGACATCACAGTGGAGTGGTTTAAAAGTTTTTGTTGCTGTTCATGAACACTTTCCTCTCAGACTAAAGGGAGAATAATAGCATTGTCTGTTCTTCCACTCTGCCTCAGAATCCGCAGCAAATTCCCACGTACTTCGCCTTCACCTCCATCGCCGGACTCACCGGTGTCGTCATCACCCTGGCGCTAATCCTCATCATCACCTCCTCCATGGAGGTCATCAGACGCAGCTACTTCGAGGTCTTCTGGTACACACATCACCTGTTCGTCATCTTTTTCGCTGGCCTTGTCATTCATGGACTCGGGTAGGTGATGGCTCTGACCTGTTTCTGGTTTAGATGGAGCACGGTTGTTGTTTTGGCGAGCAGGTTTGAGTTTGTGCGTCTTGTACACAGGGGCATTGTGAGGAGACAGACCAATCTGTCGCAACACAACTTCACCCTTTGTCAAAATCTCACTGAAGAATGGGGGGAAATCCCTGAGTGTCCCTATCCTCAGTTTGTTGGAGGACCAGCCGCGGTTCGTATTTTTGTTTTCGTATTATAGCAACTGTTACCAAAAAAAAAAAAGAATTTTAATGGTCACACTTTTTTAATTTTGTTTTTTCAGACATGGTGGTGGGTTCTTGGCCCAATGATTATTTATGCTTGTGAGCGTTTGCTTCGTTTGATTCGATATGCTCAGAAGGTCCAGTACAGGAAGGTAAGATGTTCAGGATTCACAGCATAGTGATCCTGTTTCTCTCTTATTTTTTTTTCCTTCCATACCTTTTATGTGCAACTACTTCTGCATAATTTTAAACCATTCATTTATGGAAACATTCAACTCAATTATGACATTTTGGATTTCACTTTTGTTTACTGTAACTTTTATACTTTTTAAAATATCTAACTTTGTTCACAAAAACAAAATTGCAATAGAAATGGATACATGTATTTCTAATTTTTGCAACAAGGTAGGTTCTCTTTTAAACCTGTGTCAGAGTACTGGCTCTGTTTTTGTCTGAATGCTACTTTTAGAGTTTAGCTTGTATTTTACTACTTTTAACAAGCATTTTGCTTGTTTTAACTAGTATTTTACTACCTTTAATTAGCATTTTGTTACATTTGGCCTTTAGCTACCATTCTATTTGTATGTGTGTGTGTGTGTGTGTTTGCCATGCTTTTGCTTCTTCTAGCCATTTTCTACTTTTCTGCACTTTATAGCTTCTGTTTTGCTCCTTTTAGCTACTGTTTTGTTCTTTTGAGCTTTGAGCAACTACTCTGGTCCTTGTCGTTTTTAGCTATTGTTTTGCTTCTTTTAGCTGCTGTTTAGCTCCTTATAGGTACTGTACTATGTTCAGCTCCTTTTAGCTACTGTTTTGTTCTTTTTAGCTTTTGGCTGCTATTTTGTTCTTTTTAGCGTTTAGCTACTATTCTGTTCCCTTTAGCTTTTGGCTACTGTTCTGCTCTTTTTTAGCTACTGTTGTGAACCTATTAACTTTTAGCATCTGTTTTTTTTTTTTTTTTTTTTTTTTTAGCTTAGGTAATCTTTATTTAACTTTAACAGCTCAGTTTCAGCTTAGTCAGTAACTTTAAATAAAGTTGTCGAGCACTGTATTTTTCATTAAATGCAGTTTCTCTAGTTTTCTGGTCTTCCTGCTCAGTTGTCTTTTAGCTGATTCTATTGTTACTGCTCTGTTCTCAGATTGTGATGCGACCATCCAAAGTTCTGGAGCTGCAGCTGATCAAAAAGGGCTTTAAAATGGATGTGGGTCAGTATGTCTTCCTCAACTGTCCGACCATCTCTAAGCTGGAGTGGCACCCGTTCACCATGACCTCTGCACCCGAGGAGGACTTCTTCAGTGTCCATATCCGCTCAGCTGGGGACTGGACGGACAAACTCATCGAGATCATGCAGAAGCTACCGGAGGGAGCGCAAGGACCCAAGTAAGCTTTTGATTTTTTATTTACAAGTAGTAAATATAGTATGCTGAATAGTTTGAAGTGGGGAAACAGGATCAGTACTACTCATAAACGCATCGTTATTCACAATAAAAAAAATGTTAAGATTGATTTAAAATCAGCTGTGAAATTAATTTAAAACTGGCATGAAAGGTGGTGGCAAAAAATGCTGGGCCTTATTTAAACATGAAGTGGGCTAAAGATGGAGCCTTGGGGTGCACCATCAAATACAATAACTGAAGATTCTGACAATCCAGATCAAATTCAATGACGAAAATCAACCAAAATTAAATGTTCTTTGTTGGTGGATGTTTGCTTTCTGCAGTAACTGAATGAACGTCTTCCTGTTTTCAGAATGGGTGTCGATGGACCGTTTGGGACGGCCAGCGAGGACGTGTTTGACTATGAGGTCAGCATGCTGGTTGGTGCTGGCATTGGTGTCACTCCCTTCGCCTCCATCCTCAAGTCCATCTGGTACAAGTTCAAAGACAACAATCCCAAGTTACGCACCAGAAAGGTGACACTACTCACGTCGTATGCACCTGTAAACCTCTTTCATCACTCAGGAAAATTTGAATATTGTGTGTCAAAGATGCCCATCAGATAATTATTTTTAACAATACACCCAGTTAGAAAGGGTGAGTCACCAGCAGCACTGCCAGCTCCTCTGAATGTTATTGTTAAACTTGCCTGCATCTGGTTTCAGATCTATTTCTATTGGCTCTGCCGGGAAACGCACGCCTTCGAGTGGTTTGCTGACCTACTGCAGATGCAGGAGAAAGAGATGGAGGAGAGGGGCCTGGGGGATCTCCTCACCTACAAACTCTTCCTGACTGGATGGGATGAAAGTCATGTACGAGTGAACCCCGTCATCCAAAGTTCAGAAAAACTGAGAGGCGTTGCTTCTTAACCTGATCCCGTTTCCCTTTGCTCTTTAACCGTCAGACTAATCATGTGATGGTCCACTTCGATGAGGACACTGATGTGGTCACTGGACTCAAACAGAAAACTCACTATGGCCGACCCAACTGGGACAAGGAGTTTGATCAAGTCCGCAAAGAGAATCCTACGTAAGATGAACTTTTTTTTTCTTTGAATTATGGCATACTGTATTTACTTATCTTGCATGTACATTTAAAAAAAACATAAAAGTTAAAAAAAAAAATACTCTGCTGAACATCTTATTTTGCCATAGACTCTTGTTTGGTGTTTATTGCACTGACTGAAGTCCAAGGAAACAAGACTAATTGCCAATTTCAGAATACGGTCATCGAACAGCTTTAAAAATACATTTTTTTATTTAAACCTTTATTTTACCAGGAAGAAATCCATTGAGATTATTAATCTTTTTTACAAGGATGTCCTTTTGTAGCATGTGGAAGAACCATACACAGCCACAACAGCCTGGCACCTCTTTCTGCTCACACACTGCAGTGGGATGATGTCCTATACTTCAGTCAGCATCTGTCTGCTAATGAGGCTGTGTATGGTTCTTCCACATGCTACAGAGACTCGTTTGTTAAATGCATCGGTTTTTCATGGGTGCAACCCACAATCTCATCTCCCCTGTACAACCAACAAACGTGACATGATTTAAGAGGAAATGGTTTCCAGTGACATGGAAAATTTTGTTACAAGAAATAATCTAACGTCTTCACTGTTTGTCTTTTGTTTTTAATATTTTGCATGATTATGGCTTTGACCGTTCTTCAGCTCCACGGTGGGAACCTTCCTGTGCGGACCTGCAGCTCTCGCAACGGTTCTGGAGAAGAAATGTGCCAAATATTCAGACGTGGATCCTCGGAAGACCAAGTTTTACTTCAACAAAGAGAACTTCTGAAGCAAAAATATATATACTGATATATATTTATATATAATCTGGAGATGAGCGAAGCTGGACTAGAAAATATTTTCATTAACAGGAAATCAGTTGTGAAAATTCTCACCAGAGGACAATTGATCATAGAAACAGTAGAACCCGCGCTACAGGACGGGCTCGTTTGGTTCCAGCTGCACGTACTCTGATGGAGCTTCACAGACACGACTCTGTGTTGACTCTTCAATGAATCATTGTGGCTCAGCATTTTATTTTTATAATTTTAAGGTCTTTCTTGTAAATGAGTCGCCGAGGCTCAATGGGATTAACCTGCGTAAATAAAGGTTGAATTACAGGCGTAGCCTTAACTATGACGAGCAAAAACTTAAGACTGTTTATAGTGTATGGTGTTTTTTTAACTGCATTTATTTCAGAATGAAAACTATTTATGTTCAAGTTTTTGAACCAGTTATCTTTTTGTGATTTAAAGCTGTAGATATTAAGACAGGAATTGAAAGTACTCTACTTTAAACTCTGAACTGTCATATTTACTGAATGATGAAAGTCTTTCCTGGAACAAGACAAAAGACTGTTGTTAAAAATTAACCCTCCTTTCCTTAATTGCAGGTACAGTCAGTCGTATTTCCTTATAAGAACCGAATGAGCTCAATGAGGAAATGGAAAGTGTGTAACAAGTGGTTAAACATTCCTCAAAGATGTGGAAGATGAGTTTGCATCACTTAAATTGTCTTGTATCCCGAACAATTTTTAAATAAAAGAAAAAAATATTAATTTTTTGTTGTTTTATTGACAAAAACACAACAGTTTGCTCAGAAGAATAACAAAAAGACTACTGTACTTAAGAACATGCTCCTCTTACAAGATGCTCTTATTTGACTATTTTCTTACAAAGAACAGAAAGCACAATGATCCAGGTGAAGATGAGACGCCTTCAGGTGGAGCAGGAGTCAGACGCGTGACCTGATGATGGAAAGGCAGGAAAACCTTTAGTTGCTCAGTAACAGCAGAAAGCTTCATGAAGAAAGGACGGAGACGTCACCTCTGCTCTCAGAGTTTCAGTCGGACTTAAGGAGCCCCGCTGGCAGTTTTCTGGATCTGCTCTTTGAGGATGAGGATGCTCTGCCGCTGCTCCGGGGGCAGCATGGCGATCTGTTCTGGGGTCAGCTGAAGGACCTGCATGATCAGAGCCGCCTGAAGAGAAACGAGAGGAAAAAAAAAAAAGATAAAGTTTGAACAGCTGTGGTTCATAAACGTTTTCAGACGGACAAACGGTTGGACCCACCTTCTCCTGGTCCTGTGTGGAAACCTGACTCTGTCCTGGACTGAAACCTCCTCCTGATGGGGGGACCCCAGGCATACCAGGACCCTGCTGGACCAACACAGACTTCTCATTGGGAGGAATGACCAAATGCCTTAAAAAAAAACTATTTATTTAAAAATAAAATTCTGCTAGATTAATTGTATTTGTGTACAGTTAAAGTCTTAAAGATAAATATGTAGAGCAAACAAAAAAAAAAGTTTAATAGAATTAGATAACTTTAGAGTTGCAGCCCAGAACGTGAAAAATAAAATAAATGTCTTCATTGTGATGTATGAACTGTAGAAGTGTAGAGAACCAGTTAAAGCTGCTGCCAGTGGCTCACTGGTCACCATGGTAACCACACACCTAAGTAAGCCTTAAACAGCTGCTGTGCAAAAAGTAAACGATGAAAAATGAACCCTGAGCAGCAGAACACTCCTGATGGCCATGTGTGAATTTTATCTTTAGTGTTTTATAGGTTTTATAAACTGGCTTCACTTGTGGAGCTCCAGACGGCTGGATTTTCACCTAAATCTCATTGATCTCCATGATTTATTTCTGGCAGTTTGGTTGTAAATTATTTCTGCATTGTATGACGTACTGCTACTGATGTTCACAGAACCCTGAACTCGATGGATCGGCACATTTTATTTGGATTGGCTCGACCGATACAAAAAGAAGCCGTTACCGGTCTCGCAGGGGGAGGAACGTTTGGACCCATGCCGTGGGGAACGGGACCTTGCATCCCCGTTACCATGGGAACCCTCTGACCGGTTACTGGTCCGCGAGCATCCATCGCCCTCGGATCACGGCCTGGACAAACAGATCACACGTCACCAAGGACACACACACACACACACGAGATCTTGAGTGAATCTGAGGTTCGTAACGAATCGGTCAGAACTTCTACCTCGGACTTCCATCGGTGGTCCTCGAGGCTCCATCATGGGGGGTCCTCGTGGGTCCACCATCATGGGTCGTGGTTCAACCATAGGAGGTCCCCTCATTTCTGGTGGGGGTCCACTTATCATGGATGGTACGTGCACAGGTGGGGCTTGGTGAGGTGGGGGAGCTGCCATGTAGGCTCGGCTAAAGAAACAAAACAAAAAAGTTTCAGGCTTATTTGGCAAAACATGTTTAAAATTAATTGATAATTAAAAAAAAAAAAAATCTTAGAAAATACTCGCTTTTAAAATTTCGTTCATTGCTGATGACATTCAGGACTTACTGCGATTATTTTTTTACTCAACATGAAATGACAAAAGAGCACGACTTCTAGACACATCTTTGATTCTGTCCACTTATATTTTGTAATATCTGAATATACAAATATTTGTGTATTTTTATGTGAAAAACTTTGTGCCCTATCAGCAGCTTTGATCCTCTTTGCTACACAAAAAGCTCCTCGTGGTTTCCGAGCTGCTGCCACCTCTGAGTTCTGGCCTTTGGCGCGTTAAACAACACCAGCTGTTACCGTGGTAACGGACCGCTGGTTTCCTTCAATCGTCCAGGGCTCGGACCTTGAGGACTACAGCAGTCCTGACAGCTGCAGGTGGTACTTCAACAGGTTAAGCAATACAGGCGGACATCTTACTTGGGGTCGATAACCTCTCCGCTGGCGTTCAGTATAATTCCTCCTCTGGGGTCGTTGGGGCCGTCTCCCAGAAGCCCTCTGTGGGGGATCCCGCCCGGTCCTGAGAGGACACGATCACACACTGAGCCTTTTATAATCGTTTTACATCAATCAATCAATCCGATCCAAAAACAGAAACCAAACTGGAGTGTTACAGGTGTCATCTGGCACCAGATCATCAGTGTGAAACCATCTGACCCACAGAGATGTCAGACTTCATCAATTTTAACAAGAGCAATAAAGTCATTTGTCTAAATGTTCCAGTTTGATGAGCGTCAGAACATCTCTGCAGTGGTTCCCTTTAAAACGAGATTAATGTTGAAGAAATGTGACTCTGATTGTAGGATTTTAATAAATTCACAGAAAATAAGAAATCTTACAGAGATAGGAAGCCTTGACTGCTGGTAGCAGGTTAGAGTAACAAGAATTTTTTTTAACTTGGACATGTTTTGTAGCAACTAAATGGATATTGACGGTCTTTGTTGGGAAATAAACACTAGATTGAAGGTTTACTTACAGTAATCTACCAGAATTAATAAATATGACTTTTAGTTACTGTACCAGGACTCATCTCTAACCTTCAACATGTCATTGAGTCCATTTTTAAATACCATATTTTCCAGCATATACGTCACTCCAGAGTATAAGTCACATCAGTCAAAAAAAAAAAAAGCATCAAGAAGAGGGAAAAAAACAAATATATAAGTCACTTTGACGCGTATGTTACATTTATTATGCGTCATCGCTGACCTGTCGCGTTTATTTAATAGTCAAAACAGCTTCATTTCACCAGGGTGGTGTGGTGCCATCCATCCGTCGCGTTCAGAGCTGCTAGCTCTCCAGCGTTCCTCCGCCTGCACCAGCTGAGTGAAGCGAGCGCACAGGGGAGGACTCGCTGTTGCAGTTCTTCGAAATTTAAAGAGTCAGTCAAAAATTGTGTTATGAATATGGGGAGGGGGGACGTATATAAGTCGCTTTGGCTTATAAGTCGCAGGACTGACAAATCTATGCAAAAAAACAAACAAAAAAAAAAACTGTGACTTATATTCCAGAATAATACGGTAAGCTGTTTAAGAAGTCTGCAGCACGTAAATCGAAACCACTAAAGTTCAGATCAACATCTGTTTTTCTGAACTAAAGCCTGTGTTTCATGTTGAGCGGTTGACCAAGAACAAACGCAGCAACCGAGCCGAAAATTGCTTAAAGCTCCCTGGCAGCAGAACCTTTGCTAAAAAGAGCACGTGACCTCTAGAGCCAAAACACCGGACAACAATAAATGCTCCAAATACAGATGGACCGCGTCTTCTCTTAACTTTGGTTAAGACCACAAATCAAAACACGGCACAAAAATCCTCAATAAAGGAAAATAATTTAATCGAGTCGACTGTTCTTCATTAAAACCAAAGCTCTGCCCGCACCTGAGAGGTGAAGGCGACTGATACAGTTTTTGCCTGTCCACTCATGTTAGCAAAATATCTCATGAGCCAGAGGAAGAATCTTCATGAAACTCAAAAATAAAAATAAAAAAACAGCGAACGAAAATCTACACGTGATCAGCTTTTAGAGCCTATCAAATTAAAGATGACCGGCAGAGCTGACGAGCCTTAGCAAACACAAAAATTTATCTGATTCAGTCTGTTTTACAGATTTTGAGCTAAAATTTTGTGGTAGTAGCAGAGTCATCCGCAACGAGCACTCTTAAGCGTGGCACCCTACAATTAAATTAGATTAAATTATATAAAGGTCTGACCAAAACGTTTATAACTCTGTTTCTACTTGTTAAATTACCGTAATCTAGAACTTCTAGAATGTGGGTGTTGAACGTGGCGGGTGATATGCATTCCTTCAAGAAGAGCAAGGTCTTTAATTTTACAGGAAGTGGGCATCAGACTTTAGTTGTTTCTTTACTCATTTATTTAAATTTATTTTAAGAAATGAGGCCAATTTGTCCTCCATTAGTCTAAGTCTATGAAGCCAACCTTAACTATAGGATTTATCAAAAAGTCTTAAGTTCAGTCTTAAAACTGGACAATGTGTCAGCCTCATGGACAGAAAGTGGAAGTTGGTTCCACAAGAGAGGAGCCTGATAACTGAAAGATCTTCCTTCCATTCTTTTCTTGGAAACTCTAGGAACCGCGAGCCCACAGTCTGAGAGAGCTCTGTTAGGAAGATATGGAACAATAAGATCTGTAATACAATATGGAGCTAGGTTGTTGAGGGCTTTGTAGGTTAAACGTTAAGATTTTGAATTAAACATTTATAGATCGGCTGTTGCAGCAACAAAAACACAACGTGGGCTTCTGGTTCTGTTTGTTACATCCAGCGTACGCCCCATGACACATTGACACCTCAGTTTTGATAAACACATCAGGGTGTGCTCAGGCTGCGCAACAAGACAGGAAATCAAACACTGAGCTCAGAATCTTGCAGTGCGTTTGAACAGAGCCGCCGCTGCACGGCGCTGCGAGCGGCGTGCAGGACTGAGGGAGAACAGTGATACCTGGAGGCCGCTCCATGGCAGCTGGACCGGCCGATCCTGTGGGAGAATGCAGCAGGTTTCCTGAGCCAGCATTAAAGTGAAAAGAACAGGAGACACAGGTCTCAAAGGAGCAAAGCAGCATTGTGGAGCCAATGAAACCATCACATGCACAGAACAGGACGCACGGGGATGCTTCACGACTGAAGAGTCAGAAACACGTCACAGAAACACAAACAGGGAAAAGGAGGGAAACTAAAGCGTCTTCCTGCAGCTGTTCTGCTACAGAGTCGTTAGCCGAGCTCTGGTGACACCTAGTGATCGTGGTGAGACATGAACAAAAGCTTCAACGTAAAGTGGATTCAGGAAGTATTCGGACTCCTTTTGCACATTTCATCATTTAACTTTTGCAAATTAACGTCTCATGATGACATGATGCAGCCAGTGGTTCTTTAAATTCATCAAATTTAACTTAAATGTCATGCAAACATTCTTGTCTAGACTATTTGTATTTTTTGGACTACTTGAGAAGTTTTTTTTTCTTCTTTTTTTCAAATCTTGTTGATTGTAAAAACCAGAGGTCCTTGAGGGCCACTAACCTGCAGGTTTTAGATGTTTCTCTGCTCCAACACACCTGGTGCTTGCAGAGTATGAACAAGTAATTCAACCACTGAATCAGGTGTGATGGAGCAAGGATCCATGCAGGACCTCCAGGACCAGGATTGGACATCTTTGGTCCAGAAAGTCATTTTTTCAGTAGATGGTTCTTTCCCTGCACAGGAACCCTGACTGTTTGCTTATTGAGATCTTCATCATCTTCAGTTTGAGCAGACTGACAGCTCCAGGAGGAATGCTGGTGGAGCGGCACTCTTTAGTTTTTTTTTTTTTTTTTTTCCCCCGAGTCCAGTCAAAATCTAAGAAACCAGTTTAGTGTTTGTTGGACTACAAGGTTTGAGTTTTGAGTCCAGATAAATCAGATTTGTTAAAAGCAGCTGATCTTTTGGACCGAGCTTGGTCCGCACATTTTTTTGTTGTATTTCCAGTCTTTCTGTATAGGTATCCATGGTAACGCTTTAGCAATTAGCAACAACTCAACTGCAGCTCCGCAGCAGATTGTTTTTCCAGAAAATACCAGCAGATGATTTATTTCGATCTACAGATTGCCGTCCTCTGTGATTCTGTTCAGCGCTGCCGTCACCACAAACCTGACGTCACTGATGTGTCACAGAACGCAGCGAAAAAAGAGTTTTGAGTTGTTGGACGCAACCGTACGCGTCCACAGACCTGAATTTCAAACCGAACAGAGTATGATCGGAGGCCCATGAACACAGCAGAGACGTCTAAACTTTGTCCAGTTCCTTAAACACATCACATGTAGGCCTATCACAATAAACAATAAATCAATTAATCACATGATAAATTAAAATTTTCAACCTCATTTTCTACAGAAGACACTGGACGACAAAAAGCTCGACTCCGGTGCTCTTCACTGACGCCTCCCTTTCTCTTTGCTCTTTAAAATCAGTTTTAACCGTCCAAAAATCACATATTTGGATCATTAAAAGCAGCTAAGCTGAGAAGCTAAGCTACGAGCTAAGCTAACAGGCTGACCATGGGGAAAAAAAACTCTGTACTGTATTGTCGAAGCTCCAAATGTCATGGTCGAAACCCGTGCCTTCGTGTAAAAAGTTGTTTTTCTCTGCTAAAAGCAGCTGAGAACTTGTTTACTGATTTTTATTAAAAGCTTTGCGTGACAAATGCTAAAGAGCTCAAACCACTCCGAGTGGCCACCATTTTGGGAATCAAAAAAAAAAAAAAAAATTAAGAAGAGACAGCCCGTGTCACATCAAGAGGCCTCCCTCCCATTTTTAATTAAAGAGACACGCTGCTCGCTCCCTCACTATCCATCCTTCAGTTCAAACAGTCTTATACTGCCATCTGGTGGTCAATAAAAGGTACTATGCTCAAAACAAATTAAACATTTCTTGTTAAATTTGACAATAATTACCAATTATTGTCAAATTTCAAACTATCGTTTTTCGCAATCATTTCTGAGACAATCGCCCAGCAAAACTTGTTATTGTGACAGACCTAATCACAGGTTGACTTCTGCCATGTTTTGGACTCCTCTAAAGCAACCATCAGGTCTGATTGATGCTAAATAAAAACAGGATCAAATCACAACAAAACCCAGAATTTACTGACTTTAGAAACTTACTGCATGATCCTTGGTACAGTTGAGATGTCCTTTAAAATAAATGCATATACTGTACTCAAATACTGTTTAAAATCTGCATTCTACGTTTTATGACTAAACTTTTTTCCACCTAAAAATAATTACAGTATATTTATTATTATTTAACTGCCATGGTCTCAGATTATTTTTGAAAGACTTCTTGCTGGCAGAGACATCTGGCTGTAGAGGTGTTGTCTAATTTTGAGTTTAATAAACAGATTGTGTGCTCTGATCACTGGAACTTGCTTTAATCAGTGCTGATGTCTGTCTTGCCCAGGTCACTCTTAAAAAGGGAGATCTTTTAATCTCTAAGTTTTTTCTTCTGGTTAATAAAGGTTAAATAAAAATAATACTATAATTGCAAAGCCCTGGAATGTATCGCATAATATGAAGTTTCAAAAGCAGATTAAAATAAGGAACCCGAATACTTTTTGAATCCACAGCAGGAGCGATTAAATGTTTTGGGCATAAACAAAAACATTTAGTTTGTTTTAAAATTGATTATTCACAAAGACTGACGAAAGCTGCAAATTAATACAATTTTATTAAAAGTGCATAGGAGAAATACGCCAATTTGTTTTGTTTTGTCTCACCAGCATGTTTTCTTATATCCAAGGTCATATTAATTCTGAATATGTATTTAATTGTGAATTAAACATTTTTTTCAACTTGTGAATGTTGAAACTTCTGCAGAAAACTTTATGAAAAGTTAGAAAGCAGAGCTGCAGCATGACGACTGAGCAGCAACAAGCCGATGAAAGGTTCAGTAAAAACCTGCTCACCATCACACAGCTGCTGTTGGAGATGCATGCAGTGTAATGATTACCTGGAGGTCCACCCTGTCCAGGTGCAGGTCCTGGTCCAGGCCCTGGTCCTGGCATTGGCCCGGGGACAACACCCATGTTGGGAGGCTGCATCATCTGAGGGGCTCCATTCATGTGCATTCCAGGCTGATTGGAAGAAAATAAAAATATATTTTTTAACAATCAGGATATAACTTCGCCTAAACATCGTGTGCTTCATTTGAAGAAACGTTTCACTTACAGCTACCAGAATTTTATTAGTTGGTCTTACTTGTAAACGTATAACAACAAGGTGGATGCACAAAGATTATACATTACGTAACACTGCGGGTTCATGCGATTCATTTGTTTCATCAAGTTTAGATTTACTCCTGAAAACACTGAAGAGGGGCTGAATAAAAACCAGCAGCAGGTGATTATTAAAAACACCTACCTACAGTATTATCATTAACAAAACACCAAAGAACATCAACAACTATAGAAATCTTTTATATCTTAATTTGAATAAATACTATCCCGTTTGGTTCAGGAGCACTGACTAGTTCCAGCAGCACCTTATTATTAATTAAAGTTGTTTTCACACAAACACTGGATGATGTTTGGAAGGTTAGGGGGAACATCTCCCTGCTCACACGGCAGGACACCGATTTTTCACAGCTGGAAAGACTTCTGAAATAAACTGCGAGGCCGGACAGGGTGTAAAAATCCAGTATTCACACATCAGGTTTTTGTTTCCGCCGTGTCAGGGGTTCCTGATACTGAAGGAGTGGAAGACAACACGCGCAGCAGCTGACAGGAAAACACATTCTCTACAGAAATACCGGCTTTCTCCGCACCGCAGGCAAACCTAAAATGTACCAAACTTGTTTTCAGTGAGAAAGTCTGGCATGCTCAGCAAAAACAGGTTCACGCTCAGACACTACTTACACATGAACTGTTTTAATCAGTGTTCAAATCCAAACTATTAATGGATATTTTTGTCCGATAGTTTAGACCTGTTTGTTTGCACAGCTTTTACATTCTGCTACCTGATGAAGCTGCAATCCACGTGATTCAACACCTGACGCTCAGGTAGGAGAATAAAGGCTGAAATAAAAGGCCTAGCAGTCCTTGAAGGAAAGCACTTCACCTGACGCCATTCCTTTCAGGTCACGAGGAGCTGGTGCCGCTCTACAGCGATCACTGTGTGAGAGGTGGGGGAGAGGTGGGGGACAACCTGGACAGCTTGCAAGTCCATCACAGGGACAAAGAAACAACCATTCACACTCACCCACACCTACGGACAGCTGAGAGTTTACAATTAATGTAATCCCATGGGGGGGGGGTTTTGTCTGTGAGAGGAAATCAGAAAATGTGGAGGACACCCACGTGTGCACGAGATGTAAAGTCCACACAGAAAGGCCGAGAGGCAATCCCGTAACCTTCTCAGGCGACAGCTGTAACCACTGCACTGCCCCAAATTAAGCTCAATATCAGTAAAATTCAACTATTGTATAATCATTTTTGTGTATGTCAAAATCAAGAAACTGTAGTGGACACAAGGAAGTGACAAAAAAACTTTAGCGCCGTTTCACCTTCAGGCCACAAGGCCAGAGTGGTGATTCGTTTGTGCACTCACCAGAGGCTGCGGCTGGGACACGGGGACACTGGGCTGAACGGTGGGAGGATTGACTGGTGGTGGTGCTGCTCCCCCCTGTGCACTGGGAACCAATGGCTGCACTGTAGTTTGACGGTGGAGCATTTTCTGCACAGCACAAAAAAAAAAAAAAGGGAAAAAAAGTATAGTTCTTTCTAAACTGAATATTTATTAAGATCTTTATTTCTAATTATAAATGTTTAAGTCAATTAAATGTTCTTTAAAAAATTTTTATTTTTATTTTTTATAAATCTTCATTCTCACCAAGGCAATCTCAGGGTCGACAATTCTCATGACCACCTGAGCCTGCAGCAGAGCGTAGGCCAGCTGGGGGTTCTGCAGCAGCATGTTCCTCGCCTCCTGGGGACTGTTTTGCACACACAGCTGGAGAGAGAAATCACCTTTTAAGTAAATAAAATTAAGAAAATAAAAACAAAACAAACCTGTTATCACAGATTCACATCCAAACACAAAAATTCTCCTTCACTTACGTTTTTCCGCTGCATCAAAATCTAGTTTTAAAAAGTCCCAAACCTATTAAGGTAACATCTGCACTAAACAATAGATGGAAATGTGCAAAAATGTCTGTGGAATCAGGTCTGGACTGGACCCCAGGAGCACTCGGATCAGCATATGGACAGGTCCTGCAAACGTGAACTTTTGAAACAAAACACTTCCACAGTTGGGGGGTAAATGTCTGCAGCAGGTTGTTTCTTTGAGTCTAATGAAGCAGACTGCCAGCTGTGCAAAGATAAGGTGTCTGTCAGAGCTGAGGCAAACAATCTGCACAGCACTTGTGCGTCAAATAAGAGCATCTACATGCAGTTTTAAAGGTATCTGGACGGGATTCTTTTTGTCTCCTGATGATCAAGTCTTTGTCCACAAATACAGATCCCATATTTTCCACCGTACACGTCGCATCTATAATGCGTCACTGCTGACAACCCAGAAATGTGGACCGGTGTTGTGCCAAAAATCGATTGGCTGCCAAATGGCTGCCGCAGGAGCTTGAAATTATAGTAAAGGTGTGACTCATTCGAACTTTTCCTTAATAAATGCACTTGAACGGTCAAACCAGCTGCATTTCAAAACCAGATTCACAGAAGCAGGAGCGAGCAGAGGAATGGCTTGCTGTGCATTTCTTCATAATTTAACAAGATAAACACCTAAAAACAATTATTTGTTTGCTCAACTTTATAGTAAAGGTGTATCTCAGTTGAGAACTTTTTTCTATGCATTTTAAACCTAAAATTTACATAAAGTACTAAAAGTGAGTGGTATCAAAAAGGCTATTCTCTTAGGAAAATACAACCTTTAAATTTTGTTAGTCTCTTTTAGCTGCATTTGTTTTTTTTAACTATTTTTACACAACCATAAAATATAGAAATAAAGGTACAGGACTAAAGTACCGTGCAGAGTTTTCATGTTACCTCACATTTTCTGTGTATGTTTTGTCCAAGTTATCAAAATATCTTTGCATTATTTTGTGATGTATCTTGTAGAGGATCCAAGTTGTTCTTTGGACATGGGTTGCTTTTCCCTCCACACTGTTTCAGTCAGGTTACTGTACTTGTCAATTTTTAGAGGATTTTTTTCGACATGTCAATTAACACTGACAGATAAATAATTAAAGTATTTCAAAAGAAAACAAAGTGAAAGTGCTATGTATTGTCATCATTGTATGCTCCCAACATTTACCTATCATCTGCATTTAACCCATCACACATGAGATACAAGTGTAGCAGCAAGCAGCTCTGTAATTGCCCAGGGAGCGGTTAGGGAAGAACCTAAGCATGTGGACATGGCGGGGAGCTGAACCTGTGACTTTCTGGTCCCAACTGTCCTACCACTGCCCCAATAATAACCAGTGTTCATCTGCACATAATAGAGAACGTATGCAGGGAACTTTTTCATTGCATGTTTGGCATTTTGCTATCAGCAGTTTGTTGTAGAGCTACACATACTGCATTTTACTGGAGGTTATGCAGCATAACATAATCAGAGACGATAGCTCTTACGAGCACTACTGCAGCTAAAGCTGAAAGAAAACTCCCAGAGCAACGGAATGTTTTTGATACGATCAATCAATTTGAAAGATCTACCAGAGAAAAAGGAATAATTCTAGATACTGACAGACATTTTATCTCCTCCTGCACGGTTTGGCTCATCTGCTGAAAAGCAAATTTTGTTTAAGTAGTTCAAATGACACAGACAAAATACTCTAATTTGGTGAGTTTTTTTTTTTTTTTTTTTGCTAGCACCTATAGACTTACAAATTTTAACATAGTAGAAAAACACTGAGAATTGGAACCAGAGCGTAATTAGCTAGAAGTAGAAAAAAAGTGGGGGGGAAAAGGACGTAATAAACCACAACCTACCTTCATCTGCTTCATGAGTTCAAACATCTGCTCAGGAGGCAGACTGGCCACAGCTCTGCTGATGGACTCTGGAGCCTCTTCTGGCGCAACACTATCTCCATAAGGAGACTCAAAAATGGGGGCTCCTGTTCCCAAACCTGTGCAGGAGAAAACAAAAGTATTGCTTTGCCCAGTCGCCCAAATATACTATTTAAAATTTTAAAATACCTTACTTTTAAGTTCTTCCTTGTTTTTCTCACTAGCTGCATTGTCAACTCTGAGAGCTCGACCACTGAACTCTCTTCCATTTAGGTTCCGCATGGCACTAAGAGCCGTCTCCTGGTCTTGGTATTCACAGAAGCCATATCCCTTTGGCTTTCCCGTTTCTCTGTCATACACTAACCTGAAGACAAAAACAAACAAACAAAACAGTCACAATATTGACTTGACTAAAATATCTTTTATTAAAATAAAAATTGAAGAATTAAATAGAATTTAGCACAAAACTTAAGCTTGCTTTCTTTGGAAAGCCAAACAAAACCAGCTTGAAAACTAACCTACACACTACAGTTCATTCACTGCACTTACCTGAAGCTGACAACAAGTCCGACTTCAGAAAATATGTCTTTCAGCTGCTCCTCTGTGGCTTCATACGGAATGTTTCCAACTGAAATATAAATTTAAAACAAGTTAACAACAACAACAAAAAAAAGTTAATTGTTTAATTTAAATGTTGTTAATGGTAGGAAAGCGTAAAAGTAGCGCGGTGAGTTACCGAAGCACTTTGCTAGCTAGCTTCCATATATTAGCCGATTAGTTTCAAACTTATTACGAGTCCAGTGTGGAAAAAAACATTATACATGCTGGAAAGGAGCAACAATTAACTTACCAAACACTGATCGTAATGATCTATCGACCGCCGGGTCTCTATTTGCGGCAGCTGCGGCTGCGGCCACCACGGAGCTAGCGACATTCGCCATGTTGGGGGGGACAGAAATTAACGTGACACCGGATATCAAGCGGCAGCAACTTCCGTTTGAATAAAATTAATAAAACTAATTTCCAAATAACGCCGTCTTTTCTAAATTCCTAACAAATTGTATATTGTTTTTAACTTCGCTTATAACTAAAAAGCAGTTTATAAGAGTGAAAAGTGCTTAAGAAAAAAAGAAGAAGCCAAAAGAAAACAGGTGGCGCTGTTGCTACGGTAACCAGCGCTGCCGTTTCCTCCAGCGCTGCCGGTGATAGGAAGAATGTCGGGAAGTTTACAAAGCCGTAATTCACTTATGAAAAGACAAACGACGTAAGAAGACTCTTGAAAGACGCGGCTTCTCTACCACACAAGATTCGGTCAGTAAATGTTTGAATTAAGTCATTTTAAAATTTGCTAATCAGCCTGCAAATTTGGCTAAACGTAGCCCCACAATGATGGAGCTGTATAGTTAACTGCTAACACCTGTGGAGTATCAAATGGCAAAAAATTAGCACATTAGGTGGATATAATAAGGTCTTTAAAACTTGTTTTCTGCATCTTGGGGTATTTTTTAATTGGAGAAGTCAGTGGGCCTGTGTTATTACACTCTTTACCTTTGAACCATGACTTTTCTTTTGTAGAAATGTGGACAAATTAATGACGTCAGGTTGCATTGGTGCCTAAAATTACATTTTGGCTGTGTATAGTGTGTGCACACAAAACTGGTTCATCCCTTGAGTTATGCCTGTCTTGTCCTTGAATAAATCACGAGAGAGTGTTCAGAAGCTCAGCACAGGAACAGTTTAAAATAGATGGCTTCACAGCTTTGCACATTACAGCATTCAAAGTACAGAATGGGCCTTAATTAAGTTGGTGCTCCGAATCGTTTTGGGTGATTTCTTAGTGAATGGAGGTGAGGGAATACTGTCTAACCAAACAGTGACATGGGTGCAATGATATATTTATTATATCTGGGGAGAGAATTGAAAGTTATAAACTAACAAATGCTAATTTGGGCCAGTTTTGTGCTTATTTCATTGTGGATACATCAAACAGCAGCGTATTACTAGCCCAGTGCAATTTGTTAGTGCTCAGAATATGTGTTGTGGATGAGTCTCAGCCACTACCACAACAAATTCTAGCTCGATATCTGTAAAATTGACTGAGTTAGATCCATTTTTGTATTTATTTAGGCCCAAATGGCTGTAGCAGCCATCTTTAACGAGATAGGCACATTTTGCTAACACACAGAGACAGGGGCAAAAACATTATTGTTCTCATCTAAAAAAGCTAAGTCTGATCCTCTGGATATTCAAAACACAAAACAAAACAAACAAAAAAAAAATAGAAAAGTTTCTACATTTTTGTTTTGTTTTTTCAATGTCCAGAGGACCAGACTTAGCTTTTTTAGATTTTTCTACCTGGATTATTGAGCATGCATCAGGGTACACTTCACAAAGGTTCATCAAAATGGGCTTTTAATGCAGATATAAAAACAATATAATGCCACATGTTCTCGTGAAGATGATTGCATTTAAGAAGCTGTAATTCAAAGATTAAATATGTAGCACAATTTAAATTATTTAGTCATACCTAAGTTATTCTGAAACATTCATGTTGTCTCCCTGTTCACATTAGTGTATAAAAGCACCGAGCTACCTTTGGTGGTGCATTTTGTAATGTTTTAAGAGGATCACGTTAACACACACAAACAACAAGATATCACATTTAACCCACTTAAACACAACAATAAGAAATTTCATAGTTTTCTGTGTGCACATACGTGTTAGGGGTTACACAGTATAAAAAAATCCATGTAGCTGTTAGATCTGACACATACAATCGTGTTTCTCTGTTCCTATGTTTTCTGCAAATTCTGCCTGAGAACTTTGCAGTGAAGACACTGGATGAGATCAGATATTGGCGTGTCAGTGCACAGAAGACCTTTCATGAGCAAGCGGTCTGAAATGCAGCAAAATGAGGAAGGAGGAGCTGATGTCCATAATGTATGCTGCCCTGTGTAATGAAGCGTTTGAAAAAAAAAATATCATTTTGCAACTTCTGACAAATGTTCCTATGGTTTTGATTTTCCTTATAGTTTGTGTTTACCAATAAAAAATGTCACTGCTTTCATTGCTGTTTAGTCTTTTAATTCATTTTGCAATGTACTCTTCTTATATGCACTTAGATGAACTGAGCAAACCATGAGATGTTCAAAATACTTGATTATTTCAAGTACATGTACCCACTACCTACTATACTACTCAATCCAGGTTGGGACTTCTGCCCATGTTCTAACTATAACACTCTCATTTATGGCAACAGAAACACCACAAAAATATGATTAAAATCTATTCATAGCTCAAAGATAAAGATGAAAATCTCACCTCTGATCTTAAAGGAAAGTTTACCTCGAATCATCCATCCATCCATCCATCCATCCATCCATCCATCCATCCATCCATCCATCCATCCTCCATTATCTTTACCAGCTGCTTCCTTTTCAAGTCTTGGGGGTCACTGGTGCCCATATCCAGCAATCACTGTGTAAGAAATGGGATACACCCTGGACAGGTCTCCAGTCCATCACAGGGACACACAGAGACAAACGAGACAAACAACCATTCACTCTCTCACTCACACCTAGGAACAATTTAAAGTTACTAATCAGTCTAACATGCATGTTTTTGGTCTGTGGGATGAAACCGGAGTACCAGGAGAAAACCCACGCTTGCACAGAGAGAACATACAAACTCCACCAGAAAGACCCACTAGCCGGGATTTGAAGCAGCGACCTGTTCGCTGAGAGGTGGCAGCTCTACCAACAGCGCCATGTTTGTAACATTTTATTTTTCCTTCTTTCAGTTTGTATCCCAGCAGTCACACACAGTACTGTTCAAATACGAGCGAATGTGTTGCTACATACAATGTTTGAAGGCACAAAATGCAGCTAAACCTGTTGTGATCTGTACCCTGATGCATGCTCAATAGTAGCATTGTTGTGATCTGTGTGTATTTCTAACAGTATTTAGCCTGGTCACTGAGCACAGCAGTCAACAGATCCTACAGGGTTTCTGACTTGCAACTAGAACAAGTTGGGTCTCACATCAAGATCCCAGCTCAAACCTTTGAGGTAAATACAGTAGACTGCAGCATAAGTTCAACATGGCTGATGTTCTAACAACTCAAGTGGAGTCCTGCCTTCTTCTTCACATTTCCACAATTTCATAGAGGTCAGGCAAATGCTATTTAAAAAAAAAAACTCTGCATCACCATAAATTTCACATTACACGGCTATTTATATAAAATTCTGTGGTTATTAGCAAGCTCAAAATGCAGATGCAGCAGCTAGCTGTAGCAGTTATTGTGCAACATGGGGCACTTCCAAAATGAATATTGGACAGTTTCATTTTTCTTTGAAAACTTTATAGAACTGTGTTTGACTGAAAAATATGAAACTTAAAAGACTGGTGCTTTATTATGGCAGAATCCTCTTTGCTAGAGCTAATTATTATTAGCATATCAATTCTGAACAGATACACATTTAAAGCAGATGTTGGCACTTTGTACTGGTAACAACTCCAGTTTCATGGTTTATATCCAAGCACAGTTACACTATATACACCTTTAAACTGATCATTTTTCTTTTCTTTTTTTTTTATGCAATAGACAAAGCTTTTCCTTACTTTATACATAGCCCAGGAGAAATTTGGTCAGCCTGTTTTCCAGGCCAACCAGGGGAGTAAGATTCAGATAAGCCACAATGGTTGATTTTTTTTTTTTTCAGGTAGACATTTTCTTGTCAGCCTTGAGTCCTGCTGGTACTTTTGATCCAAAATGGCCAGATTAGTGGGCATTCCACAGGTCCATGCCTATGAGGCACCTCCAAAGTCGTCTCCAACATGCTGGTAAGTCCCAGAAGACACAGGTGGTCTGCGATTCTCACAAATCGCATCCATCTTACGGTTTATCTCGTAAATCAGCTGATTTTGAGTACTCGAAGCACGAACCAAACCTTCACACAGACTTGGCAGTTTTGCCATTGCAGAAACTGCTGCCGACGTCTTCCTTAACAGCCGATATAACACAGGAATCCACCGATGCCAGAGAGCAGAAACCCTGCTATCATAAATCCAATTATATAGACATCTTCGGCATTCTCCTGAGACAGAACAGAAAGACACATCAGTTTCCAAACTCCCCACGGGTCCAAGACGTATCCTGCTGCATGAGTCTCAGTGGGGCATGAGGGCTCTCCAGGACTCTGTCGCTTTGTTGTAAAGATTTTGTCAATTGCATTGAAACTCCAGCTGACAGATCCATGACAGTAGTTTTAGTTTCAGAAGATGTGTAACAGGAGCCATGATACACAGACAGAAGCTGAAAAAAAAAAGCAGGAGGAGAACAGGAGAGGGAGAGGATGTGTCCGCCTTGCACGAGAGCAAGTGCATAAAAAAAAAGATATTCCAACCAAATGAGGCCATGGCTGCACTGGACGTGCCATATAACTGCTGTTATTTGTGTTTGCAAATAACCAAAGCATTAAATGTTAATAACCATCTAATGAGAAACTGACTTTGGTGTAAACATTTATAAATTTGAGTTCTCATGAACTGCTATGAAATTTTAAACATTAGAACAGTTTTAAGTTTGTAGCAATCTGTTTTAGCTGTAGCTGTGGTCAGATTAGCCGTTAGCTTGTCAAGCCTGTCAAACCTAAAACTATATTTTCAAAAAGGTTAAATAATATTTGTTCATAGTTTGACCTTTACTTCAACATAGCTGAATATTTTTATGGTATTAGACACATATTTTAGAGTAATTCTCCTAATTGTTTAACTGAATTGGCAGGTGAAGTCTAACTAATGCTAAGACTTCAAGTGATACATTTTGATCATGTAAATGATCCATAAAATTGCAGCTAACCAAGTTCTTGTCACTGCGCTTAGAAATACATTAAAACATTTAATTATCACATAACTAAGATCTGCCTTCAGCCTCCATCCTCCGCCGTTCAGCTCTCACATGAAACTGAAACTTCTGTGCTTTTGTTGAAGGTAGAACCTGATTTTCTATTTTTCTTTTGTTTCCACAAAGTGCAGCCAGACATAAAAGCACGTTGTGGGAGTTCAGTCCCGCATACAAATGTGCACGTGTGAAACAAGTGCCCACTGTTTTCCCTCGCTCTTCCCCCCACTCTTTGTCATTCAGACTCACTTACAACTTGTCTTCTCACGCTCAGCGCTGCAGCCATTGTTACCTAATTGGATTCACTGAGCATGTGCAATAATGGTGGGTTTTAGACTGGGAAAAAATGTCCACTCAACAAACTTAATTATGTAAAATAAGCTTTGCTTATCCACAATTCATCTCCTTTACAATGAGAACTAGCGTTGATAAAATGTGAAGCTATAATTAATCATATTTAAAGGAGCCCGCAGATTTGTTTGACTCGTTCTGAAAAGCTCCTGCTTGGCATTCCATAACCATCATGGAGATGAGTGGTGTAGGTGATATAAATGAGAGGAATCTGACACAATGAGACGAGTGTGAAAGACAAACAGAGCGGAGACAGAAGGTGAAACCAGAGCAGAGTGGGACTGAGTAAACAGTAAGGCTGCTGGAGGATGGATGAAGCTCGCTGATTGGATTACCAGAGAAAAATCCCACTCTGACTCACACCCTGCTCACATGCATTTGTGAGTGTGCATGTGTGTGACACAACTGACACAGTTATATATGACATAAGCTACTGTGTAAATGGATCAAAGGCACATTTGTAGCAAGGGAAGAGAATATCAGACTAATAAATCCTTGGTTGTGTTGTCAGTTTTTGGTAGCTGCTGCTGCTGCTGCTGATGATGATGATGATGATGATGGATGTGTCATTGTGGCTGGACACAACTCTTCCTACCCCGATTCAGAAGTTCTGTCTTCATGAGACTAATGAGTATGAGAATGACTCTCAGCTTCTAGCACATCTAACTTTTGCTCAATATCCATAAAAACTAAAAGACAGCAGAGGGAAACCAGGTGTAGCAAATCCAGCTTAAATTACTGCATCATCACATTTTATTTTCTTCACTTCCTCACCTGCATAACCTCAACGTGCATGACGTAGCTCTCAGAGCAGCTGCCCCACTTCTGTTGCTCTATCTTGCAGGTGCATTTCTTCCTTGCTTTGTTTCCCCCTTGTGTCCCCTCTCTAAGTGATTTGCCACAACCCTAGAAACCATTACGCTCCTCTTTTTTTTCCACACAGCTCCTAAACCAATCAGCTCCGTGACCTCGTTGCAGGATAAGAAGCCAAGCGTGCGTTCTGCATGTTTAGCTTGTGGTAACCGTAATGTTTTATTGCATTATGTAATAGTTTCAAAATGATTTAACCAGACCAGCCAGAGGTTTGTGGCAACGCGCTCGGGTGCTTCTATCGACGAGCCCAGACGAATCCCTCAGATGCGTGCGCAGTACGGCTACACACGCTCGTGTAATGGTATATTTCATACGCTCTTCCAATAATCCCACACAGGCCTGGGAGAGCAAACCGCACACAGCAGCATGTTGTGCCACCATGCATCAGTCAGGCTTCTTGTGTTTGTCAGCTTAAATGGAGCCTGGGGAAACCCCCTGGCCACATCCACAACGAGCGCCAACCGCACAGCAACAGATCAATAAACTGTGAAAGTGAGGGAGTGTGGGGTGTTGATCAGACACTTAATAATAATAATGCTATAAATGTCACAGCAAATAAAACATGTTTTAAGATCATATATTTTATTCATTATGACTTCATGTCCCTTTTATGGATCAAAGCTGCGAACATCACATAGACAAAGGGTTACAATGGATTACAATAAAAACGAGTGATTATTGCAGAACTTCTAACTTAGAACTTAGTTAAAAAACATGGTGAATTGTTGCTGAAATGAAATAATTAGCAGAAGAATACAGAAAGAACATCTTTTTTTTTACTGAATTAGGTATAAATTAGCATAAATGAGCACAGAAATGTGGAAATTAGCTAATAAAAGCTAAAATTAACAAAAAAATTGAATTAGCTGAAAAGTCTAAAATGAGGATAAAAACAGCTGAATAATAGCTGAAAAAGGTGAAAAAATGTGAAACTAACAGAAAAAAGCAGAAAGGAGAATAACAAGCTGAAGTTAGAAGGAGCACAAAAATATTGTAGTTATTAGCAAGAAGAATCTGAAAGAAGCACAAAACAGCTGAAAAACCAGCTGAAAGTAGCTGAACAAAGTTTAAATTTGTACATGGAAGCTGAAAAAGTTCAGAAGTAGAACAAAATGTGAAAGGAGCAGTAAAAGCTTGTAAACATATCAAAAGTTTTGAAGGATGTAAAATGAGCTCAATTCATTTTCTTTGGGGAAAAATGTCAGAAAAGGGTAAAAATTTCAAAAAGCTAAAGTTGTGCCAATAGCAGGATTGTGCTGAAAGAGCTGAACGTTTTATGATTTGTTGAAATATCTTGAAAACCGCGCCGGAAAACATATGGAAGAAAAATGCATCACAATAGTGTGAATGCTTCATAAACATTAACACAACAACATAAATATTTATAAAACCAAAATTCAGAACTAGTTTAAAGGGACGATCTACCTCAATCCAAGGAATTGGATTATGGAAT
>JARVLU010017086.1:0-21199 GCA_031762415.1 Simpsonichthys santanae
TAAGTGGTTAAGTCACTAAGGAGTGTCATAACTTCTGTGCGTTTTTTTATTTATTTATTTATTTTTTTGCTTGTTTTGTTTAAAAAAAAAAAAAGGATACATTTTCTGTAAAATTGGTGCATCTGAACATTCCTTATGAAGCTAAGCATTCTGCTACCCTTATTTAAGAAAAGCAAAAAATAAATCAATAAAATAAACCATTATGATGTGAGAAGAAATGAAGCAATGGCTCTTTTTGTTCAGAGATGAACATGCATGTAGAGTATTACTGATTTCTAAGTATGGAAGGTCTTTTTTACAACTGTCTCAAAACATTTTGGGCTCTTTGTAGATAAAGTAAAGAAGGAGGTATGTTTGATTATAATTACAATGTTTATGTTCTGCTAAATCATTATGGGGGGGGACCCCACTAAAGTTATTAAGTGTTTAGAACTGCATTTGAAAAAAGTTTCTCGATTGCAACTTTTTTTTAAATGTATTTATTTATTTTATTTTTACGGGAGAAAATAGCCTTTTTAATGAGTGCTGATAACAGGTTAGACAAAAACCACAGGCAAAAAGTTCTGAAGTTGGATGGCTAACAAAATAGTGCAAACAAATTCTGTAATCTCTGAAAAGAGTAAAAATGTTTCATATTATTAAAAAAAATAAAAAAAACTGACACGTTAACTTTTCATTTTTAGTATTTTGTTGATTCTTTGGTACTTGTACACTATACACTACTTTAAAATGTGGTTTGAATAAAACTATAAAGAAAATAAATCCATTGTTAGTTTATATTAGAGAAAAAAAATTAGAACTCAACCCTAGGCTCCACAAGCGTTCACACTAAAATTGATTATTGTTCTAATTAATAGTTTCTTTTGGCTGCTCCCTTCTTCAATGGTTGCCACATAGAGCGAACTTATATATACAGTATATATACATATTTGTGTGTTTTATGTAATGTTTCTTGTTTTAATCTGTATTTAATTGTTTCATGCTGTTGAAGGCCCATGTGGGGATGTGTGTTGTGAATAACTGTAGGCAGTAAATGTTATTGTGAACAGTATTTGTGAAAACAACACTTATCGCAATAAATATAAAACCAATAAATTAAATAAAATGAGAACTAATAATGCATATTTGTTATCAATATGAATTTTAATGATCAAGATGGTGCTATATCTACATATATTTTTTTAATCTGGCTGTATCTTTACTGTCACAACAGCCTGTTGTGGCTAGTTAATAAACATACACAAGCTGGCTGAGATAGTTGTCTAATTTAAAGGTTTACATGTTTAACTGGAAAACAAGAAAGCAAAGATTAGTTAAGCACTGGAATCTTAATCTAACCCTCTTTTTTATTATGCCAACAGCATCAAAACCATCCCAGTTAAAGAACAGGATCTCTGATTACAACAGAAACGACCAATTACCAGCAAACATGCAATTCTGCTGCGACTGTGAAATATGAGATCCTGCATTGACAATCTGACACCCTCTGCACAAGGAGAAGCAGGAAGAAGAAAAGGGAGGACAGCAGAAGGTTTTATCTCTCTCTGCAGATGCAAAGAGTCCTCTTTGGACTCCCAGTCAGCAGCTAGGACGGTTTACAAGCCACAAAATGGATTGACTGTCCATGGATCCCTGTCCCTGTGTGTCTGCCAACAGTTAGCTAATTAAAGAATACTTCTCTTGAGAAACACTGAGCAGCAACCAAGCACATCCTATTTACCCTTGAGAAAATGTGCCATTTAAACATCCCTTCGAAGAAGAAGAAAAAAAAAAAAGCTATGGAAATCTTTATTAAGAAATAGCTTAAGATCCACAGAGCTTTAAAAAAATGTCTGCATTCTTTGATAACACACTAATTCTAGAAGACATTAAAAGGAGAAATGCTGGTTCTGCTATTGGAAAAATAATCTCTCAACTTGCTAGTAGAGCTTAATAAAAAGTTGTGTGATTAGAGGAACTTTAAAATTAAAGCAGTCTATATAAAAAAAATCCAAGCAGTCTGTATGAAATCCCAGGGAACATTTTCAATATGAACCAAAACATGGATTCAGCTCAATCCAATTTCAATTCAGTTTATTTATATAGCACCAAATCACAACATGAGTCGTCTCAGGCACTGAACAAACACATTCATTATACAGTAAATGTCAATTATTAAAGTTATCTATCTAAGGAAGGAAGCCACAAACATGAGAAAGCAAACACTACAGTGGAGTTTTCCATATTTTGTTATGTTATGACCTTATTCAAAATTACTGTACTTTTCACTGTATGTCACACCTTTTAGCATACATTAGCATGCCCTGGGAGTTATTTAAGTTTTTCACCATATTTATAACCTAATTTTTGGCTGAGAGCTGATGATTTCATTCATTCTGACGTGGAAAATATTAAACACTAACATTTTCAGCCACTAGAGGGTGCATGTGTAATATGGCAAGCCAAGTGTCTCATTAATAGGTAAAAGTGGCTATTAATGAGACATTGACTTGTCATACTAAGTCACCTTCCTCTGCTACAGCTGATTTGACCATTAAAGTGCATTATTTAGGAAAAGGTCAACCGAGACACACCTTTGTTATTATGTTGAGCAAACAAATAATTGTTTTTAGGTGGTTATCTTGGTAAATTTCGAAGAAATGCACAGTGGGTCGTCCCTCTGTGAGCACCCGCAGCCACAAATCGACTTTTAAAATGCAGCTGATTTGACCGTCAAAGTGCATTCATTAAGGGAAAGTTCAACTGGGATACAACTTTACTATAATTTGGAGCAAACAAATACAGTAATTGTTTTTAAGTGTTAATCTTGTTAAATTCTTGTTAAAGTCCTCCCGTGCATGATTCCACGACCACCATTTGGCAGCCCATCGATTTTTGGCACAACACCGGCCCACATTTCCAGGTACTCTGCAGTGATGCATAACAAACATGACACGTCAGCGGTGATGCATAATAGATGCGACTTTTATAGCGAGGTGACTTTTTTCTCTCCATTTTATTAGAAATATTTGGACTGACTTATGGGGCGGTATGATGTGTATGTTGGCAAGTACGATGTGTGAAATTAATCTCTTTCCTCAAATTTCTACATTATGACAATTTGAAAAACAATTTATTGGGATGTTTTCAAATGTATTAAAAAAAGAACTAAGAAATCACATTTACTGTATGTAAGTATTCACAGCCTTTGCTTAATACTTTGTTGATCCACCTTGGGCAGCAATTACAGCCTCCAGTATTTTTGAACATGATGTTTTAAACTTAGCACACCTGTCTTTAGGTAGCTGGTCCCATTCTTCTTTGCAGTACTTCTCAAGTTCCCTCAGGCTGGATGGGAGATGTCTGTGCAGCCATTTTCAGATACCTCCACAGAGATGGTCAATCAAGTATGCTTGGCTACTCCAGGACATTCACTGAGTGGTCCTGAAGCCCCTCCTTTGAGATCTGGGCCCCTCCAGGACATTCACAGAGTGGTTCTAAAGCTCCTCCTTTGAGCTCTTGACCATGTGCTCTGGGTCATTGTCCTGCTGAAAAATGAACCGTCACCCCAGTCAGAGGTCCAGAGGGCTCTGGAGCAAGTTTTCATCCAGGATGTCTCTGTACATTGCTGCATTCATCTTTCCCTCTATCCTGACTAGTCTGTCAGTTCCTGCTGCTGAAAAACATCCCCACAGCATGATGCTGCCACCACCATGCTTCACTGTGGGGAAGAGTTCAGTCTTTGTCTCATCAGACCAGAGAATTTTGTTTCTCACGATCTGAGAGTTCTTCAGGTGCCTTTTGGGAAACTCCAGTTGGGCTGCCATGTGCCTTTTTTTAAGAAGTGGCATTTTGAATGATGGAGCTCTGACAGAGGGACCATCATGTTCTTGATCACCTCCCTGACTAAGATCCTTCTCCCCCGATTTCTCAGCTTAGACAGCTGGCCAGCTTTAGGAAGAGTCTTGGTGGTTCCAAACCTTCCATTTACAAGTGGAGGCCACTGGGCTCACTGGGACCTTCAAAGCAGCAGATTGTTTTCGTGTATCCTTCTCCAGGTTTGTGCCTCAACACCCTCCTGTCTCTGAGGTCTACAGACAGATCCTTTGACTTCATGCTTGGTGTTTGTGCTCTGACATGCACTGTCAAGTGCACGACTTTCTACAGACAGATGTGTCTTTACAAACCAACTGAATTCACCACAAGTGGACTCCATAGAAGTTGTAGAAACGTCTCAAGGAGGATCAGTGGAAACAGAATGCATCCGAGTTTCATTGCAAAGGCTGTGAATAATTAGTGTAAATGTGATTTCTTAGTTTTCTAGTTTTAATAAATTTGCTAAAATCTAAAAAAAAATGTTTTTACATGGTCATAGTGGGACATTGTGTGTAGCATTCTGAGGAAAAACATGAAGTTAATACAGTTTGGAATAAGGCTGTAACATAAAATGTGGAAACACTGAAGCGCTTTGGATACTTTCCAGATGCACCGTATGTGTCTGTTAGCACAATCTGTTGTGAACCACTGGATACATTTTAATGAAACTTTCAGAAAGTAAACATTGAATGAACATCTGCAACTGATTAACAGCTGGAGTCAAAATGCTTTCAGGTGGCTTCCTCAGTCAACTTGCATTAAAAAGCACAACTATTCTTATAAACCAGTCAATTTGACAGATGTTGGCGTAATATTTGGTTTGGCAGTAGCTGAGACTGATCCGCAACATACATACTGAAAGTTAACAGATTGCTTAAGAATTGTGTGTAAAATTTTACAATTAACTACTTAGAGTCAACTCTGTTAGCAATATATGTCATAAAGCTATGCACATATTTTAGTGAAATCTTTAAGAAATAATCACATGATTTACATCTAGAGCTGATTACTTTTTGCAGTCAATCCAATTCATGATGATCACTACCGTTAGTCAACATTAGTCAGCATAAAAATGCCTGTAACATGGATCATTTTATAGACATTGAGCTGTGATAATAACTGTCATTGACAGCACATAAGGAACATCTTGCATTATTCTATGATATGATGCACAATGACCTTTTCAAGGTTTTAACCTGAACAGCTCATTCATCAGATCATCATAAGGTGGTCTTGGTCTAAAACTGTGTCATGAAAGCAGCTGGTGATGTGTGTTTCTGGAAATCTTTGTGTAATGATCTATTAATGTGTTACACGCATGCAGACGTACCAGTGCAGGAGTATTCATCCACTCTGATGAAACCTGGTAGACAGTCACAACGATAGCTGCCAGGCAGGTTCACACACATCGTGTTGGACTGGCAGTAGTGCATCTGTGTTGCACACTCGTCGATATCTGAGGAAAAAACAGAGCAGATAGAGATTATTAACTCCCTGACAGTTCTTTAAAGACAAGCACTCATTGAGCGACTGTATGAAGATGATGAAGAAAGCTTGGACTGTGTTTTCTATTCAGCTCTAATCACATTTTACCAGCAATGCCTCAGAAATCACATTTATTTGAGTTGTGTCAGTGACAACTAGTGTGTGAATTATACAGTGATTATTTTTCTACATGTAGAAAATCCTACTAAATAAATGTATTTATGGCTTATGTATTCAAATTGTTCCAGTATCTTTTTTTTTTTTTTTTTTTTTTTTTTAAGTGGTCTGCTATCTCTAATATAGATATTTGTACAACAAATTACACAAAGTCTAACACTATGTATAAAACACAAAAAAACTTTGTAATACAAAAGTCAAAAGGCTCAGGATACACAGCTAGGGTTTGAGAGGAAAGTAAAATAAAAAAAAATAAAAAATACCTGTAATTCAAAACCCCCACATATTTTAATTTGCTAAAATTCAGCTACAAAAGCTAAAATTAACAACATAGCTAAAATCAGAATGTAGCAACTAAAAGCTAAAATAGGCAAAACAGTGGCTAAAATTTAAAACTAAGCAAACCAGAGCTAAAAGGTAAACTTAGTTAAACTGTAGCTAAAAGCTAAAACTAGAAAAAAGTCTAATAGCTAAATTAAGCTAATCAATTGATAAAAGCTACTATTAGCAAAACAGCACTCAAAACCTGATTGCAGAAACACAGTGATAAAAAAAAGCTTAGCAAAAAATGTACCTTAACAGCAATTAATAAAATCTTAGTTTTAAGCTAATAGAAGAATAACAACATTATTAGAGCAAGCATGTTGAATAATATTTTGGAAAAAAAAAACTGATAGGATCTCAAAGATTTTTCATTGGATGTTTTGTTGTAAATACGGTTTAACAGGTAAACAACATAAAAGGTACAAACACTAAGCACACTATTCTCAGTGAAGCCAAATGTTTTGATGTATGAAGGGTTAAAATAGCACCAAGTACGAGGAAGTCATTTGGTTATGAAAATGCACAGGATAAACCATAAACATGAAAACATGAGTGTTGAGTCAGCATTCACACAAATGATCATTAAGTCACCTTAGGCCAACATTTTGACAAAAATAAATAAAAATAAGACATTAAGCATTTTATAAGAATATGGAATGAGAATACCCCAAAAGCTCAAATATTTATAACTGACTTAGTTTGAAATTTTCTAATGTGATTTCCATAAAGATTGGCACATCAGAAGTGTTTGTGGTTTTATATCTTTTAAAATCTGCTTTCAGTCAAAGACAGAAAAAGGATCTTTAAAGAGACTCTTTATATTAGTTCAGATGTGTTAAAACAGAAAACACAAGCTTAACGTGGATTTTTGCTTTACAAAATATTTTGTAGAGCCTAAGGCTCAAACGAACGGGTCAAACTCTGCCCTTTTCCTCTAATTTGAACTATGTGCACAACTAAAACCAGTCAGAAAACTGATATTCTTCCAAACATTTTTTTTTCTACAAAAGTTAAACATATAGAAAAAAAGATTGAAAAGAAGGAACAGCGTAACAAAGAGAAATCAACAAAAGATCTTAAAGAAAGAAGTTAAAATAAAAAATAAAAAAAATCATCAGTAGACAAAATCCTGATGGGGAAAATAACGTCACCTCAGGAAACCAGAGAAAAAGCAGTGAGGGCATCATCTCTCCTAACATCCATTATGCACAACTAATATCAAGATAAATGGCTCCTTCTCTTTATATACAGATCTCCTCTTCTTCTAATGTAGCTTGAAAGACATGGGCATTACAACGCGTGGCTCAGGAACGCATTAGCCAGAGCTGCATGATTGCTGATGAAATGGGATGTGAAACACACGGGGGAGGTTTTATGCAAAGGGGTTTAGCTTTCTATGCACATGCACGTGTATTTGCACAGTTTAGAGCACTTCTATGTGCTGAAGAAAACCAGATTCCTGAGGCTAACAGGTCTTTTTACCACTTAGGGGACAGAGCATGCCACTTGAGGGAAAAGGAGTGAGAGGAGAAATCTCCATATCCTTTTTTCTGGATAAATATGTTTTAGCCTCGAGGTGTTCGGCTCATACTTTCCCTTTCCAGCAGAATGAATGTGGATGAAGTATGTAATTGACTTATATGCAACACCAGAAGGTTTTTTTTCTTGGTAAATTTCATCCTTAGTAAGCATTCATCCAGAGTGCTGAATTGCACAAAAAAAAAAAGATCATGTACTTAGGTGTACAAAGCCTCGATAGCCTTGAGCATGAAAGCCATTGATCTGCCACATCAAAAAATATGAGACTTATCTGAGTGTTCTGAGGCTGCGAAGCAGGACCTGAATCAAATGCTCATCCTGTTCAGAAGCACCACTCCACCTTAAAAGCCACTCATTTGATTACCCTTTATTGGTGAAATGCACCAACGTCTCGTTCAAGGGTGATGGCGGTCGGCCTGAGATGTCGCTGACTTCCAGCCTCAGTCGTTCAAGAGCTCAGCGCTTCTGTCAGCGTTCAGTAGAAGTGAGGAACACGCTCGTTCTGAGACACGGTGAGGCTTTTTCATCTCTGTTGTTCCAAGGTTCTTCTCTTCTGTGTCATGTAAGTGACATTGTGTATGTGTGCGCGTGCGTGTGTGTGTGCGTGCGTGCGTGTGTGTGTGTGTGTGTGCGCCCTCTGCAGCTTCTTCTGGAGGCAATCTTGCAGGTGAGGTCTGCTGACAGAACTGGAACTGTCATTTTACACAGGGGATTTCTTTTTTTTTTTTGTTTTTTTTTTTTTCGGATTTGCCGGCATCTCTCTCTCTCTCTGCCTTCTTCATCCCCTCTACAAACCAGACCTTCTCTTCCTCCTTGCCTGCCTGCCCCCCCTCAGAGCACATTCTCTTCATCTCACTGCTGCTTTATTCATGCTCTGATGTAGGTCAGGACTGGGTAGGGGGAAATGCTAAAAATAAGGCAGGATAGGCCTCAGTACACCAGCACAACCCTCTCTGTGTATTAGTGTGTCTGGCACAAACAGAAATATGGAACAATTAAAAAAAAAAAAAAAAGGAAAGCCTGAGTCTGAACGTGGAGTGTTTGGGTGCTGCGAGGCAGTGAGGATGACAACTGCTTATGTTTTCCATGTCCACGTGTTTCTGTGTGTGTGTGTGCCTCACCTCTTCATGTAGAGGTTAATGGAAACAAGCTTCTATCCAACAAGATAATTGTCTCCGTCTGGTAAAAACTCTTTATTTTCTTTAGTCTAATAACCCTGAAGAGTGTGAGGGTGTAAAACGAGTGTGTAGTCCAGATCTGGCCCAGTGGAGCAAATCAGTAACTTTGAGCAGGCCGTTTCCCAAAAGTCCATTTGATGCTAATGTTTTGTCTTAATGAGAAAAGGATGGAGATACATTTAGAAACAAGTGTCTTTTAAAATGGCGCGATGAGGCGGTGACCTGCACAGACCACCCCATCATCACCACCAGAGAACGGGTGGTACCCGTTCACCCCCAACCCTTGCCCAGAGCCCTAAATGTCTACATGCTACACATGGGGGTGGGCACAGGTACTGGAGGTGAGATTGATTACACATCCCACACCCTGCATGTCGTTGTGTGCCCACCCCAAGACATATATGTGTGTGTCATGAGAATGTTATAAGTGAGTGTTGAAGATGTATAATAAAATTGGGGCCCAGGTCTTCACAGGACCATGGCGATGGAGGATCCTCCTCGCAGCTCAGCGGTGCACCTGCACCCCAAGGACCTGTTTGAGTGGTGGAGTGACGGAGTGGGTGGAGGAAGGTGGTCGGGGTATGGGGAGGAAAAACTGAGGTGGAAATTGCTCTCTCTCAGGGAGCCAGCTCCCCCAATGACCCCAATAGGAACCTTCGTTCACTGAGATCCACTAGGGGAGGGAGGCTTGAATACATCCACCCAAGAGCAGGTGGCAGCTGCACCATTAGGGACCAAGGCCATGGACCAGCACAGAGACCAAAGCACCAACCAGGACTGTGGTCAGTGACCCAATCCCCTGCCGGAACCCTCCAGACCCCCAAACCTGACCACCAGTCCAACACCCAGCCCCCCGACCAAAGAAGTCTTTTGACTTCAGAATTCTTCACAGGTTTTGTCTGGTTCTCTAAAGTTAAACGAGTGGAGCTTGGTATCTAATGCCAGTGTTTCAGTGTGAGCGCCTGCTCGCAGTAACTCAACTCCATGTTGACTCCATTCAGCGGCCGACAGGCTGTCACACAGCAGGGGGTTGTCATAATTTGTCAACAAGACCAGCATTTAGAGGGAAAGCAACAAATGGAATGTGCGTGTTTAAAGTGATAAACACGGCCTATGTTTTGTTAAATTACGTCACTGTTGGAGTAACCTTGTTACCATGGTAACCTGGGAATAAACCAGCATGCTGTTCATGTGACAAGTAAACATACAGTGTGATTCATTTTTATAAAGCTCCAAAACACATCTTTAGATTTACTGGCAATAACAAACATTTATATTGATTAAAATCCAATTTTAATAAGATTTTTATATTTTAGGTTGCCATGTCTGTGGTCACTTTAAATTTTGAATTGACATTCTTATTTGTGGAAAAACAAACAAACAAACAAACAAAAAAAAAAAAAATCAGTGCAAACACAAACCGCATCCAGACAACTAGCTATGATGCACTTCAAAAACTAACTTAACATGAGCTACAGACATGAGTGAAGTAAAAAGTAAAGTTCTATTTGAACTCAGCAAGTGGCCGACATAATGACTGCCATAGTAGAGATCTTAGCAAACACAAAAATGTCCATTAATCAGTAAATGTTCTAGACATTAAGCTAAAGTTTGGTGTGGTAGTAGCTGATAGTGATCCCAAAACATACCCTGCCTTGGCTGCTCCCTTCACCACAGCAAACTAACTTGGACAAAGACTTGGCAGTTGTTTTTATGCTGGATGTCCTTCAACCACAGACCAACGAGCTACCACAGCCCTCTGTGTGGAGCAGAGAGCTGCTGTCTGGGGAGCAGATGGTGGTGGTTAAGGACCTTGCTCAAGGGAGCAGAATGGGGCAATTAAGGGTGGAGGCAGGTTTTTGGTGTTTCATCATTTCCACTAATATTTTGATGTTGTCGGTACGGGGAGTTGAACCGGCGACCTTCTGATTACAGGCTCGCCTTCACTAACCTCTGTGCCACCCACTCACTGATCCCAAAACTTGTACTTGAGTTAATTATGGCACAAGTTATGTGTTTAAAACTTCATGAGCTACATCAGCGTATGGATAACAGTCAAATAACTCTTTCAGACAAGGATCGAGTAGGCGTGCATCTATAACCTGAATTTAGGGAACAATTGTGATTTAAGCAAGTTGTCACAGCCTTTTCATATTGGGAACTCACAAAAAAATGGCTGTAACTCAGGTAATTTTTGTCAGGGGCATTTTTGGTCAAGGTTTATAGAAGTTTTTAACTACTATGGTTGAGAATGTTAACTGCCCAGGAACCATAGTGTTTGAGTTATCAGAGAGTTATTTTCTCTCTCAGACGGAGCTGAATGATGAGCTGATTTGATCCTGCATGTACATCTGTGTAGTCGAGGTCATCTGTGTATGGCTGTGCCTGGAGGTGATAAGCTTATAGAAACAAAGCTGGCACGCTGCCCGTGGCAGATTCTCGAGACTGGGCTCCATGCATGTAGAACTTCTGTACATCTGTATAACCCGTTGTCAAAGTCTGCCTTTGCAAGTAAAACCAGTTAAAATATTTTTGTGTCCTTGATTGTGGCTTCTTTAGAGTAAGTACAATTAATAGAGAACAATTTTACACATATTGGCTACAATTTGATGTGGTGGTAGCTGAAACTGATCCTCAGCACATAGTCAAAGTCAATTAAGTCATACTCAAGGCCCAGGGTCAGATATGGCCCTCGTCACGTCTTATCTGGCCCCCAAAATGATGTTTAAATTGTAAAATAAATTTTTCACTCAATTCTTTTGAGTAATCCTTGATTATGATGTCAAAAGTGCAACAGCGAATATCAAATGAGATCAATCAAACTCTTTCTGAGGAACCTGTGACCAAAAAAAATTTGTCGGGCATGTAGCTTACGTTAATGTAGATTCTGAAACTGGCCCATAGTTTGAAAAACTTTTTCATTTTAGCCCTCTTTTGTAGGTGAGTTTGACACCCCTGCTCTAAGTGCTTTGATATTCGTTGAGATCACGCAATGTCATTTGAGAACAAATCATTTAAACGGTTTGACCAAAAAGGCTACATTCAATTTGAGACCACTGTCAGGGTTTCAAGCAGGTCAGGACAGGGATGAACCCAGAGGAGCAGGCAAACTCGGTCGGGAGGCAGGCGTACAAAAATAAAATACTCTTTAATAATAATAAATCAAAAGGCTGACAGGGCAGCAAACTTACTAAATGGGTTCAGGACGAGATCAGACAGAATCAGACAGGAAGGACAAGACAGGCTATACCCAAGGATGAACCGACAAATGGCAGGACTGACAGAAGGGTTTAAATACACAGCCAGGACAGAGACAAGTGTGGGATTAATCAGACAGTTAAGCAGAAACACAAGGAAGTGCAGACAAGGGAAGGTCCACTACATGGCGCCATCCCTACAATTTACCAATAACATAAAAAATGTTGGTGGGGTAGGTGAAGCACACACATCTGCTCACACCCTAATTCAACCCACTCTGGGCCCTTGACCAAGGCCCTTGACCGAGGCCCTTAACCCCCACCATCTGCTCCTCTGGGTGTCCTAGAGAGCAGCACTCTGCTCCACACAGAGGGCTGTGGTAGCTCGGTGGTCTGTGGTTGCATCAGGAAGGACATCCAGAGTAAAAATAACTGCTGTGTCTTCGTGCACTTACTTCAGTGTGTCGACCCCTGACGCAGGGAGCAGCCGAAAGATGAAAAAAAAAAAGTCTGGCATAGAAGGCAGATAGCAATATGCATTCCTTCAATGAATGCTAGGCCTTTAAATAATGTATCTTTCCACACTGTGTGCAGCACTCATAACACCACAATATTCTCCTTTCCTTTGACCGCTACCTGTCAGTTTTCATGTGCACAGAAGGTAATTTCGCTCAGCAATTACAGCCCCATTATAGCTGCACAGAGCATTGCATTCAGATTTCCACTTGTTTATTTTCTTTCTCTAATTGATGTCACGTAAAGAGCTTATCAGTTTTATTATTTTCAGAGTGAGAAAATTATAGTTTTGTAGTATAGATATGTTTGCAGTAATGTTTATAATCAGGCTAAAATAATTGCACTAGAACTGCAATAAACTGAAAATACAAAAGACAACACTGAGAAGCAAAACACACATTTCAGACTAACTGAACTACAGACATCAATGGTACATATACAGTATATATATATATCCAAACTGAAGACAAATCACTCAAATCTTCATTTAAATAGATATATTAGTGGTTTTCTATATGTCCACCATTGGATTATACAGGGGGCGTTCAAGCTGAGCTACATCTTCATACGTCACAGACATCTATGCTGAAATAGCCGGATTTTCCGTGAAAAACACAGCGCCAAATTTAAAATGACTTTGGATGAAATTTTCATATATTTATCATTTTGTTTGCAAAAACGAACATAGCTGAATGATACAAGATATATATGTTGTGCCATTTTATGCAAAGTTCAAACATCATGTCAGTGGACCTTTAATTCTTTTGTGTCCATCTGCTGAAAATGTAAAATATGTATTTTATATATAAACTGTACAGATTCAGTGAGTAGCTTTCTGAGCATAGCAAAGCAGTAGTGGCTTGACAAATTAAACCGTAACATAACAATAAGCTATACTTCAGCAAAAATATGTTGCATTCTAAAATAATTATTTTTCTCTCCCAGGCAAACTGTGGAGTCGCAGTCTGAAGCTGGCTTATACGCTGCTGAATAAATTGGGCACTAAGTCTGAGCCTGTCCTACAACCTGGAGATCGAGTAAGAATTTACCACATACTTTGATTTATTTCAATTTAAAAAGATTATAAAAGAAAACAAGTTATTTTTTTTCTGCCTTTCAGGTGGCATTAGTGTATCCAAACAGTGACCCTGGAATGTTCTGGGTAGCTTTTTATGGCTGTCTTTTAGCCGAGGTCATTCCAGTTCCTATTGAGGTACCGCTGTCTCGTCAGGTAACTTTATCCCCAGTTCCCAAATTAATTACTTTATAGGATTAAGTAGGTGTAATTCTATTTTCATCACATAAATACTTGGCTTTAGTAAGATGAAATAACTTAAAAGTAATGGATGTTTTTATTAAATACAATAATTCACTGTTTTAGTTATTTAATAAAAAGCCGTTGTAGTAACTTAGTGATTGTTCTTTTGTTTATTGTTGCATACTTGTCTCTACACCTACCTGTTTGTCCTCATTCTCCTTATTGTTGTTTCCATTCATAGGATGCAGGCAGCCAGCAGATTGGCTTTCTGTTGGGCAGCTGTAGTGTGAGCTTGGCACTGACCAGTGAGGTGTGCCTCAAAGGGCTGCCCAAGACTCCAAATGGAGAAATTGTTCAGTTCAAAGGTCAGCAGGCCCAACCTGCCTTTTTCTATTGGTGCTGGTTTCTTTTAGAGCCTTTAGATGAACTTGTTGTAGACTACATGTATATTATATAGAACGTAATGGGTGGATACCAGGGTCACATTGTTTATGCAGTATTGGCTAATCAACTTTGACAGTGAAAGGAAAAGAATGGAACAAAAACATTGTCAGTTACTGTAAAGGCACATGATGATTTGTTCAACCTTAAAACTTTTTGTTTTTCTGTGTCTTAATGAATAATATGTTTTTTGTTGTTGTGATGTTCTGAATACATTTACCAGGATGGCCAAGGATGAAATGGGTAGTGACAGACACCAAGTACCTGACCAAGCCATCCAAAGACTGGCAGCCTCACATCCCTACTGCTAACACAGACACTGCCTACATAGAGGTACTCTGAGAATATAAACTCAGTCACCTTAAAATTTATATTCTGACTGGTTTATCAGATACATTTAAATAATCGCTTGCATTTTTGAAATTACATACATGATTGTCAGGTCATTATTTATCTATTATGTTTTTAAACTCTTTGATAAATTGGCTTTAATTATATTTTTAATACTGTACTTTTTTAATCACTTCACTAAAACCTTCTGAGGAAAATAAATTTATATGAGTCCAAATTGATTTCCTTTTTTTTTTACATGAGCGTTCCTGTTAGATTAAAAAAAAATATATTTACTGAAACTGGAAAATTGATGCTTTTGGTTTGTTGGTTGCCTTAACTCTTTTTAAACATCACATTGACATGTTTGTGCCTGCTTCTTTCCAAAGTACAAAGCGAGTAAAGAAGGAACTGTGATGGGAGTTGCTGTTTCCAAGATCTCCATGTTGACCCACTGTCAGGCCCTAAGTCAGGCCTGCAACTACTGTGAAGGTCAGAACTTCATGTAACTTAAATGCCACTTATTTTCTTTGCTTTTATGTGACTGTATGTGTAAGATGCCAACACTTTAAAATCTAACTTCACAATATCAAATACAGTATTTATGCGTTTCTTTTAGGTGAGACTCTGGTCAACGTGTTGGACTGCAAAAAGGATATGGGCTTGTGGCATGGCGTCTTAACGGTGAGACTAGATGCAGCTTTTTGTACATCCGTCCCTTCTTCACTGTAGAGTTCCATATTATGAATCAAGCAACATATTTATATTTGTTTCCTCTTTTAGAGTGTCATGAACAGAATTCACACCATCACTGTGCCATATTCTGTCATGAAAGCCTGTCCCATGTCCTGGGTTCAGAGAGTTCACATCCACAAAGGTTCAACCAAGTTTCATATTTTAATAATAATCAAAATGTTTAGATTAGCAGGTACTTGTCAACGTATCGTCATGTTATTGGCATGATGCAAGTTCTCCCTGCAGACCGTTGTGCTTTAACTTTAGCTGGCTGATTGGTGCAAACGTCATGTTCTTGTTTCATAGCACGTGTGGCCTTGGTGAAATGCCGTGACCTCCACTGGGCAATGATGGCCCACAAGGATCAGAAGGACATCAACTTGTCTTCTATACGAATGCTCATAGTGGCTGATGGAGCAAATCCATGTAAGAGACTTCTTATCCGCTAGCATATTCCCTTTTGTAACGTTTGAAAACTTATTAGTGGATAGTTTGAGTCATTGTTCATTTTAACATTTTTGTTTGTTTACTGTCAGGGTCTGTGTCGTCCTGTGACGCCTTTCTGAACGTGTTCCAGTCTCATGGCCTGAGGCCTGAGGTCATTTGTCCATGTGCCACATCGCCTGAAGCCCTGACTGTGGCCATACGCAGGTAACACGTCTTCATCAATACACCACATATCTTGTACACTTTTTTAGTTATTTTACACACTGTCAAGTCCTGTGAATTTTAATTGTTTTTAAACTTAGAGGGAATATTTTTCTCATGTTATTGTTTATGATGCTGTCATTCAGATTTGTAAAGGAGCATTGTAGTAAGAGTGAAAAGAAAAGGCATGAATCCTTAGTTTTTGCCTCACCTGGATAGAGTTTTATTATGTCCGTTAAAGGCGGGACATATTATGGTATAGTCTTTGTACATCTGTAAAGTTTTTATTGTTTGTCTCATAACTTCTGGTCCGCTCAATGTAATTTAATGAAGTTTGATACACATATGCATCATCACTTGACTGGGTGTCACACATTTCATCACCCCAGCTTTGGTCATAAATCGTCAAATGTTTTTGCTTCTCTGGACCATAACTTCTGACCTGCTCAAGATAGTTTAATAAAACTTCATACATAATCACTAGATGGAGTGTCGTGTTCACATTTCATCGTCTCAGCTTTAAGGACAACATCACAACTCAATCAAATGGGTCTTTGCTTGTTTGGGCCATTGCTATAGATTGCTGGCTAATAGTTTGTCAATGGGTGCATAATATGCCATACGAGGTACTCTTATTTGATTTGTTGACATTCTGATCACTCATTATTTTACTTACACACATGAACACCTACTTAAAATTTAAATCTTGAGTGTAATAAGTAATATGTTGGATTTTTGTACCTTGTCTGCAGACCTGGTGCTCGTGGAGCTCCTCTTCCAGCCAGGGCCATCCTGTCCATGGGCGGACTGAGCCACGGGGTCATCAGGGTCAACACAGAGGACAAGAACTCTGCTCTTACTGTGCAGGATGTGGGCCACATCATGCCTGGAGGTGAGCCACTGCAGATGGTTGCATTTGGCAGTAAATGAATACAGCAGCTGCTTTATTTACTGTACATCATCACTGTTTTTTTAAAAAGAGAGCCTGAATGTATGGCCAGTAATGTTGTGACCTAACTGCATGTTCCAGCACTGATGTGCATCGTAAAACCAGACGGGTCTCCGCTGCTGTGCAAGACGGATGAGATCGGAGAGATCGTGATCAACTCTCGGGCTGGAGGCACGATGTACTACGGCCTTCCTGGTGTCACCAAGAACACGTTTGAGGTCTGTTTGAAGATTGTTGCTGACTCAACAATCACATATTTGTGTCCCTTTTATGTTATTTAGTAGAACATAGTCTGATCACACTATTATCACTATCATCCAAAGTTGATGGGAATTTTTTTTCTCTACTTTTTGTGTTTAAGTTCAGTATTTTCAATCTTTCTGCTTTTTGCTCTTTAGGTAATCCCTGTGAACCAGGCTGGAGCACCCATAGGAGAAGTTCCCTTCGCTCGTACTGGTTTGCTTGGATTTGTGGGACCGGTAAGAAAGGCACAAATTGTTGTTTGTTTACGAGAACAAGTTGTAGGCACTAAAAATAAATTTTGTGTGAGCCTCTTTTATTAATATAGATTTAAATTGATTTGTGATATGTAAAACGAAAGTTACATATGTAACTACGGTTCTATGAATCCCGGATGACCGCCAGAGGGTGGTGCTGAAAGCACTGGATGTTCCCTTTGTGCATGCAATGTTCCAAGTAATAATATCAACAACGTCACACAAAGGACCAGATGAGCAATCAGAGGCTATATAGCCTGGCGTCATCCATGACTCTGCTCCTACAGAATCTTCTCATGGAACGCAAGGATTCTGAGTGACTGAGAAGCTCTGGCAGTCATCTGGGATTCATAGAACCGTAGTTACATATGTAACTTTCATTCTATTTCATCCCTCCTGACCGCCAGAGTGCGGTGCTGAAAGCACTGAATGACGAATACAGACGATGTCACGAGGAATCCTGAGCACCTAACTCACTGAGGGGCCCCAGAGGACCTTTGCAAAAGAACCTGGCCCAGGGGATGAGGGGTGGCCTCATTAACCTGGTAGAATCTGGTGAACGTGCTTGGGGAAGCCCATGATGCAGCAGCACATATTGCTTCCAGCGGAACCCATCTCAGGGCAGCCCAGGAAGCAGTAGAATAAGCCTTCACACCAACTGGCAGGGGGCCATGACCTGCTGCATAAGCGTGGCAGATGACATCCACGATCCAGTGGGAGAGGCGCTGCTTGGAAAGAGGATAGCCCAACCTAGGGCCTCCGTAACACATAAACATCTGGTCCGAATGTCATATAACGAAATAGCTGCAATGTATGCCTCCAATGCTCTCACTTGGCACAATAGTCCAGACCCTTCGCCAGGCATAGGCTGAAAACGCGTCAGCCTTAACGGTTGGTTGCAGTAAGAGTGAGATAACACCTTTGGCACAAATGCAGTGTTCGGCCACAAGGTAAAATCAGAGCCCTCAGGGCCCCACCTGAGACATGAGGGGCTGACTGAGAGAGCATGCAACTCGCCGACCCTCTTTGAGGCAATAGCCAGCAGAAAAGCTGTCTTCCATGAAAGCCACTTGAGGTCCGCCTGCGTCAGAGGCTTGAATGGAGGGCGGCACAGAGCATCGAGAACCAAGGGCAGGTCCCAACTTGGTGCTTGTGTAGCTGTCGGCGGGTGCAACCAATGGGCACCACGCAGAAAGAGAGAGACTCTAGTCAGCTGCTTCCCTGACCTTACAGTGGCCACACCCACATCTGAAGACGTTGATGATTGGAGTGCCATAACTATCCCCACAGCTGAGACAGCAATCCCTCCTGGTTGGAAGATGCCATGGGACATCCTGGCATAGACTCCGTAGCAGTGGAAACCATGGTTGTGCTGGCCAATATGGGGCCATCAGTAGCATTCTGTGGCCCTCCTCTAGGACTCTGTGAAGGGTTGTCTACATCAGAGAAAGGGATGGAAAGGTATATAGAAGGACCCTTGGCCAAGGATGAGCCAGCGCGTCCTGGCCCAGTGCACCAGACGCCCCCGTAAGGAAGTACCATATGGGACACTGGGTTGACTCCTCTGTTGCAAACAGGTCCACCTCCGCTTGACCAAAACGGTCCCAAATTATCCACACTATGTCGCTGTGGAGGGACAACTCTCCAGGAGCAGACCCCTGGCGGGAGAGAAAATCTGCGACCTGATTGTGTCGCCCTGGTAAGTATGTCACCCGCAGGGTGGACAGATGAGTGGAGGCCCATTCCAGGAGCACCCTGGACACTGAGAAGCTGTGCTGACCAAGTGCCTCCTTGGTGGTTGATGTAATAGACAGCAGAGGTGTTGTCTGACCGAATGAGGACATGCCTCCCTTCCAAGTGGGGTAGGAAGTGCCTGAGTGCCAAATGCACTGCACGCAGCTCCAGCACATTTCTATGCCTGGAGCGGTCCCTTTGACCCCAGCGGCCCCTTAACCGCTCTGTGTTTCTAATCAGTGCCCCATCCTGTGGAGCTGGCATCTGTTGTGACCACTTCCCTGCGACACACTACCACTCCCATGGGGACACCCCTGGACAAACAATCTTCATCCCTCCATGGAGTCAGGGCATGAAGACATGGCCATGTCACTGAACTTGCGATGTCTGTGTAGCCTGGCATCCAAGCAAAAACTGTTGAACCACCTCTGCAAGGGGCAAATAGACAGCAGGCCTAAGGGTACCACTCGAGTGACTGAGGTCAGTTTGCCTAGTAGTCATAAGAAGGCAATGTAGGGGAACTGCCTGCCCAGCTTGAACCGACTGAGCAATTGGAGTATGTCGCATACCCTTTGAACGGACAAGCGAACTCTCATGGAGGGTGAATCCAGGACCACTCCAAAAAAGGTCATCATCTGTGAAGGAATCTGGCAGCTCTTCTCCAGGTTGACATTGAAGACCAACTGGGACATGTGAGCGAGCAGGCGATTCGTGTCGCGAAAGGCGTGTGCCCGAGATGTGGTGCAAAGAAGCCAATCGTCTAGGTATGTCAGAACCTTTACCCGGTAAGCCTGCAGGGGAGAGAGGGCTGCCTTCACACACCAAGTGAACACCCTTGAGGAAAGGGAGAGTCCGAATGGGAGCACACAAAACTGCCAGTGGCGACCCCGATAGGCAAACCTGAGAAAGCAGTGATGTTCTGCCGCAATAGGCACATGAAAATAAGCGTCAAACAGCTGGTTGGCGAGCTGACTCACGAAAGCCCTGGCTGGGTCTGGGCTGACCCTCATGAGGGTAAAGATCCCTTGGGCGATCACGACCCCGAGGCGGCGGCTGACTACTCGGCTCAGCCGGCGGGCGCCTTAGATGCCGAGGAGGTGGAGGTGGCATCTCCCTGCTAAGGCTCGAAAGTTGCTGCCTCGTCTGTCGTGCCTGGATGGTCCGTTCCAGCGCTGCTAAGGCAGCTGAGCCAAATAACTCCCCCGGCACCACAGGGACATCACGGAAGGTCCTACAAGATGGTCCGGACAGAGCTGACTGCACCAACCAGACCTGTTGGCGAGCCTGGACCAAGAAGGACATCATGCGCCCAAGGTCCTGCATCATCAGTGCAAAGTCCTGAAGTGCTGCATCGCTAAAGCTCATTGCCACCGTTGCACCGTTAGTGTCCTGAAGGGACACAGAAAGGGCAAACAGAAGGTGTGTCATGGAATTGCCGAGGCAGCCAGCACATGCTCCGGCATGATAAGCTTTACAGAGGAACTCATCCGTGACACGACACTGAGGTCGTGGGCACTGGACCTCCTTGCGCAGTCTCCTCTAGTGACACGATGAACGAGGCAATAGCAGGTTCAATCGCCAGCATGCAATCCAGGCCCACCGCAGCCGGCTCATGCATGGCTGCCAACGCTCGGCCATCCACCAAGAGGTGTGCAAAGAGCTTTGGGTCCCGCCAACAACCATGTAACTCTCTCAGGTACTCCTCCGATGGAGGGATGGAAAAGGGAGGAGGGGCCCATCTGCGCCAAAAGAAGGCAGTTCCAGTGATGGATTCCTCTGGCTACGGGATGCCCAGCTGCAGCTGTTTCGGGGCCATACGCATGACGTCCTGCATTGAGTCAACACCTGACCCACTATCTGCGGTCCAGGACGAAGAAAATGAACCAGTCTCTTACACATGAGATGACTGGTCCTCTTTCTCACCTAGAAAGTGAGAGGCAGAGGCAGACATGGATAACACATCCTCCTCTGCAGCCAGTTCTGACATGGGTGGGGAGGAGAGTTTGGTCACTGCCCCTGGCTTGGCCCCCAGTTGGCGTGCCTGAAAAAGGGACTTCATCTCCGCCAATTCAGCGGACAGTTGCTCCACTCTCGTGGAGAGATCCTGACCAGACTTGGCTCACCTCTTTCTAGGAGGGACCACAGAGGTTGTGGCCTCAGTCCGGCACTTCGAGTACCTAAGTGGGGCCTCCTGTCCAGAAGGCGGGAGTTCACTGCCAAGCTCTGGGCGAAACTGGGCCAGCTGAGCCACCCTAACGGCACGAGGCATGAAGCTGTAGTTCATACAGGGTTTCTCTGACAGGGCCTCCACTAGGTGGTCATGTCCACGGCAGGCA
>JARVLU010020990.1:0-20921 GCA_031762415.1 Simpsonichthys santanae
GTGCCTAGTTCATAATGTCCCAACTGTAAACCTTCACATTAATACATCAGATGATGTTTGTTTTTTAACATTATTTTTATGTGTGACAAAAACTCAGGACACAATTTCAATAGAGTTGGAAAATGCATACAAATTATTTTTAATTGCATTTATTGATAATTGTGAAAATATTTATTTGAATACTTAGTGGTTATGAAAGATTATTTTAGAATTATTTTAATTGTTTTGAAGTATACTATTGTATTGAGTTCTGCTCCAGGACAAGGGCTTTTACAGGCACCGTCCACATACTACATAATTTAAAATCAAAAATATTCATCAAACACCATGAAAGCATACATTGTTGTGCTGACATCGCCCAGGTTAGTGTCTTCAGTTATTTGAAGAAATTACATTTTTTGTATACAGTATTTTATTCAAATTCTATACTGTACTTTATCCAGCAGACAATTTATGTCCCTCATTTCAAGAATGACTCTTATTTAAAGGACATACAACACTATTGTTTTGCTATTTGAGAGAAAATATTTGAATGTCTACAGTTATCATACCATCTACTGTATTCACAAATACAGAAAACAACTGGTTTTCCCAGGTCAGAATAGAAAACTACCAGTCTTCTTGTTTTTATATCCACCCATCCTTACCTGTAATTTATCCTGCATTCACTTTATCTCTAAAAATGTGAAGTTTCACCTTTTGTTCATTTGCAGTTACAAGACAAGTCTTAAATTAGCTGCAAATTCCCCTAAAGAGAGGGCTTTCTTTATTTCTTGTACCGATTAAAAATAAATCAGCTCTAAGAAATAACAGCAGAGTTAATGCAGTATATTTAGTTTGGAGGTAACACTTCCATGCCCTCCTCCTTTTTCATTCGATGATTCCTGAAATTTTTATTCACCATTTTTTTCTTCCTACAACTACTTTCTCTTTTTGTCTAATCCATCTTTTCTTCTCTTTTCTCTCATACTACCTCACAGTGTCTCTTACTTTTTCTCTCTTGCTCTCATCTAGTAAATGGGATCTGTAGCCCCTCATTGGTTTCTGTTGGGGAGAAAGGGAGAGGGGAGAAACTTTGAAAGTGTGTCAACGTTTGAATTGGACTGCAATTAACTCATTCCCTGCAGTCACCACACGTGAATACCAATTGCAAGCTAATTAAGCTATGTACCCTTGCATGTGTGCAATCCCCCCCCCACACACACACACGCACACACACTCATTTGCACACACTTACACATACTTGCATGCATAGCCCTCTTCCCTAATCCATCCATACAGATACATGAAGAGGGGTTAAGGAGTCAGTGACTTTGATGATGAAAGCAATGATAGGAGATGAGTCCACATACTTCCACAAGGCCACCAATTAATTAAACACTCATACACATATACTTTTGTTCCCAGTCAGCATCACTAAACAATACTGTGTCATCCAAATGTCTTCATCAGAGTATAACTGTGCAAAGTATTTTTAGGTGTTGGCTTTGAGTTATTTACCGTAGATCGTTGATGCGTACCCATGACAGTGTTGGGTGTCTGGTTGTATTTCTAGATTTTTGATGGGCTGCTTGTCTGTATGTCTTTTCCAACAGGGCTGATTTCATTGTTTAGGTTAGTTTGGGGTAATTAACAATGAGAGTGATGTCACGGCTTATTAGCGTTCCCCGAGATACATTTAGATGGGCCCATTACTTCCTCCTGTTAGCCTGTTGAGCTAGCCTAATGGGATTACCAGTGCGGGGGGGGGGGGGGATGCTCATGTACAGTATGAGGTTCCACACAAATAGTTCTTAGATAGAGAACTTTGCTAATTGACTTTCCTATGTATGTGAATGTTCTTGTTCAGTGCCTGGAGACAACTTTGTTGTGAATTGGCGCTATATAAATAAACTGAATTGAATCGAAATGCCTAAACAAAAGAAGACTTAAAAATATGAGTTATTAGGAATAACTCATATTTTATCCTCATAATTTGAAGAGGGCAAAAACACAGACACAGAGAATTCATTATCAGAAGTTAATATAAATCAGGAGTGCCCAACCCTGGACCTCAAGGGCCACTATCCTGCATGTTTTAGATGTTTCTCTGCTCCAACACACCTGATTTAAAACAATAGATTAATAACAGGCTTCTGCAGAATATGAAGAGGTAATATAACCATTAAATCAGGTGTTTTGGAGCAGGAAAACAAGTAAAGCATGCAGGATAGTGGAGCTCAAGGACCAGGATTAGACATCCCTGCTTTAAATAGGGATAGTGCACAGGACATAATGTTTAAAAAAAATTATCCCAACATAAACATCTTTTTGAATATAGTCAGTGTTCAAAGAAAATTTACACTACTTCAGAAATCTAATAAAGGTATTTTTTAAATAAATAAAGTTTGACTCCATAGAATATTAAAAGAAGAAAGGTCAACAATTTGCACTGAACTTTTGAAAAGTGTCCACTTGTGACTTACCCAGTCAGAAATCCCACTGTGCTGTATTTTTATTTTTATTATCTTTGATTTTCCAGCATTTTTAACAGAATATAGCAACTGTCATTTGAGCAATTTTGATTAGTCTTTTAGGCTAAAAAATTTTCAGTGCTTATGGAGGGGAAAATGTCCAGAGGAAATAAATCCTGTTTCACAAGGACACACATTGTATGTTAAAAAAAGTTTGTCCTCCAGACAAGTTCAATGCTTGATTGGGGCAACCAATAAACTGATCAGATCACAAAATTCTATATCAAGACTGATTTTATAGAATATTGTCAAACATGCTTTCGGGACTGGGTTGGTATATATTTTGTGTTTTTATTTTTTTTTCCACCCTGTTTAAACTTTTTTTTTTTTTTAAATGCATGTAGGTAAGTATTTTATCTTTGTGTCATACTGTGTAAAGCATGTTCATTTGCTCTCCTGATTTCAACTTTCCCATAATTTCCTGGCTCTACATCTTTGAAGTTTGCATCATACTGTATTTAGCTTTAGTCAGAGCACCATAGATCTGAGGAACTTGACTAGACCTTAGAAATATGTTTGTTTTTTACATCAGTCATTGTTGTGACACTACAAACAATATACAGTATCTAACAATGGATGCTTATCATTCATTCTTAAAAATAGAAGATTGCCAACATAGTTTAAAAAAAAAACTGATAATTTATTTTGTAACGCCTCTCAACAGATGCTGCTTTATCATTAAAGCAGTTTTTGCACACATGGGAGGCAGTGGGATTCACAAACTGGTGATACACTTTGTAGTCACGAATAAGCTGTTTTTACCAGCAGCTGAGCAACATTCAGACTGGTATGTTTGTGAGTGAAATTTTATGAAAAAACAACCCATTTGTCACACAAACCACTGATTGAGTTTGGTCAGAATGAGTGAAGATATCCTACAGTGCAATCATGTATAGAAGGCAAGAAGGGAAACAGAAAGGGTTGAGAGACGAGACATTCAGACATATTTTCTTTGCTAACTTCACAACTAACAAGTTACAATACAGTAATCAACTGGCTTAAAAAAAAACATGTATTATTTTTGGCCATCCATTTCACTGAAATGTAATTTGAGACATTAAAGTAGTTTCAAAAATTGAGTTTCATAAAAATAAGAGACAACCTGAACAGAGATGGTGAGTGAGATGAAGACAGTAAAACTGACAAACAGGATTTAAAAGTAATCTGAAGTATAAATGACAATATTTTACACCTGTTACCTCATTGCTTTGTACAGTAATCAAAAAAGCTTTTTTTAGAGTTAATTCTGGCTCGTATGTATATAAAATACACATACAGTACATTTGATGTTTACTACCAGTAGGGTACTTCCACTGATGTAGTACTTTGGATTAGTGTTATGTATTTGCTTTTTGTATTTGTGTAATTGTGTGTTAATGTGTGTGGCTATAGCATCATGTACTGTGTATTAAATGATGCACCACTCAGTGGATGACACCAACTCATCAGTGGGCTTTGCTAAATTGAGGTGTCTTTAATCCAGCTATATTTTCTTAAGACACATAATGTCTTTTCTTTAAACTACTGTACATGTTGCTTGTCAAAATAAAGGTGGTCAGCAAGGTTTTCTTCAGCTGGTGCTTCCTGGTAAAACCACCATCAATCGTTTGCTTACTGAACATGCGCACTTGAGGAGCAGTTATGCTCTGAATGTCCGGTTCAAGGACACCTCAGCCGCAGTTTCTAGCAGATTTGATTGTTTATTTCCACTGCCTGTGCTTCCCAGGCAGGTTATTCAAACTAGTGTGGTTGTATAAATGTGACAGGTGAGGAAGGAGAAGTTTAAAATAAAGCTTCTGATCTGCTGTCTGGTTGAGTAAAGCTGTAATGGTTGTAAAGATGTTAGAGGCTGATGTACACTGGCTTTCATGCATTTATCGATCTCATCATTAAATCTTCATCCCAGTGGTTTCTGTCTGTAAGTTTGTGTTTATGTGCACAAATGCATTGTGCTTTGTACTTTACCTGGTGGCTAAAAGCTGATCACAAAAATGATGTCATACTTAATAGACAGTAAAATGCCTTTTAACAGCATTTTGATGGCAAAGTGTACATGTTTGTATCCTTTCTAGGGTGTTTTGTATGGGTGTGTGTGCATGTGTTTGTGTGAGCTGTATTTAACATGCAAGCTTGCTTACCATGAAATAATCTGAAATTTTACAGAGAAAGTATATCAAATTAAAGTGAAAATTAAGATTTCTGAGGAGCTAAATGTCACATTCCATTTGACGATTGCTTTAGGACACAAACATTTTAAGTCAGTTTGTTCAGTGAATATTTTCCCACCAACATTGTGTTTGTTCTGACGTTCTTGTTTGTACTGAAGGCTAATGTGTGCTTGTTTATGTTTGCAGGGTTCTGTGGTGGCTGTGGGTGTACAGGGTGACGGAGGACGCCGCTACAATGATGGACAGTGGCATAGAATAACAGCAGTGAGGCGAGGGGCCGTGGGAACAATCGTTATAAACAATCAATACAACGGTAACTATTCTCATATTCATACTGACCACTTGTCAGTGTGTGTATGTGTGCATGTTTGTCTGCCCTCTGTGAATGTTTGTAAAATTTAGAATAAGTGAATTGAAAAGTTCATTTTATTTTTGATGAGTGTTTGTGCTTCTTTGGCCATTTTAAAGAAGATATTATGTAGGATTCCTTATTTAAGTTGACTTTTTTCTGCTTCTTCATGAATCGCCACTCTAAAATTGTCATCCATTTTGTCTCCATTGGGTTTTTTGTGCTGCACAATCAATTTTCTACCTTAAACAAATTCAGGAAGTGGATCAGCATCCAGTGGCAGCAGTATTATAGGTGAAAACATGGGGGTGTTTGTTGGAGGGCTGCCTGAAGATTTTACTCTTTTAAGAGAAGATTCAGGTAAGTCTGAACATACTTTCTTCACTTTTATACATTTGATATATTTTAGTGGTCTGACCCAAGTTTGGCTTTGAAATAAAATGTCATGGTTGGGCTCTGACGCTGCATCTGTCAAACATCTTGATGATAAGCCCTGAATGGCACCTCAATTCTTTGGAATAAAACTAAGGCCAACACAGATTTTCAGTTTTCTCTTCCTCAACAGGAGATGCTCTGCTGGTGCGACAGGGCTTCTCTGGCTGCCTCAGAGATGTGAGTTTAAAGATGACTGACAGCCCCTCAGAGGAATGGCAGTACCTAGACTGGACAAAAGCCACAAAGAGGGTGGCAGTGTATGAAAGCTGGGAGGGCTGTCCTCTTCAAACGGTAGATGGAGCACATTTTCTGGGTCATGGTAGGATCGTCTTTTCTGCTTAATTTCCCTTTTTTATGACTGTTTTCAACAGTTACACAAAGTAGTTATACTGGGATAACACATATTTTTTAAATACCAAGCACATTATAGGAGTATTATCAAGATATAATTTATACAACTTAAATTTATCTGCATTTTCCAAATACTCTGGCAACACTATCTTAGAATACTTTCTGCTATAATGCTTTGTGGGTGAATTAATATGATGAAAAGGTGATTGGCCTTTGAGCTTTGATAAGTTTGATTAGTGTGCTTTTATTTGTTACTGCATAATGAATACTAGCTCATCAAATCTTTAGTCCTATAATATGTATACTGTATATTTTTTCCCTCATAGTTTAACTTAAAACATGTAACACAGCTAAAATTTGCTACGTTCTATTCATGAAAATTGCATGTTTACATTAATGATGCCCTTCTTTTTACTTGCAGGGTACTTAAAATTGGCCACAGGTGTTTTTAGTGGAGGACTGGACTTTGACATGTCTCTAGATTTTCGGACTGACCAGCTCAATGCCCTGTTACTGTTTTCATACAACACTAAAACTGAAGACTATTTGCTTGTAAGAGCAGTGACACATTTAAAACAATTGTTTAAAGACTATAAATATTTGTGAGAGTTAACTGGGACATTTTACACATTGATGTGTATTTTTAGGTGGAACTGGAAGCCGGGCTCTTGTCCTTTATTCTTGCCGCTGATGGTCATGTGACTGAACTCAGCATGTGGGTGGGGCTTGGCTACTGCGATGGAGACTGGAAGCAGCTGTCATTGGCAAAACGCGGCCCTCTCATATCTGCTGCAGTGAATGACTGGTCTGAGGAAACAAGGGGAGTGGGAGGGGCCGTGAGGCTGAGCGTTGATTCACCATTATACTTGGGTGGTGTGCCAACTGAACTCGTACATCCTGCTCTGGATAGTCAAAGTCACAAACACGGTGAGATATATATAGAACTTTGGATGTTCAAGTTCCAAAGTATGTGCTGAATTTGCCTGTAACTGGTTTAAAATTAAATATGCATTTCAGTAAAACAACAGTCGGGCATGGTTTATAAGACAAAGCGTGAAAGTGTAAAGCTAATTAATAATGTAAAATACTTCTCTGTTACTCTTTTGCTGTTCTTTTTCTACACTTCTTGCCTCCACTTTTTCCTTTCCACAGGCTTGGGAGGCTGCATACGGCGTCTTACTATTCGCAGCGATGAAAGAAGCTCTTCTGTCACTGAAATTGTTGATTTGGCTGTCACCTCCCGCCATTCTGTTCGAGTCTACTTAGATGGCTGTCCTACCAGTGAAAGCCGGTTCAACTGCAGGGGGAACGATTCTGTGCTGGTGTACAGTGGGAGTCAGACACAAGCCACAGATTACAGTTTACAGCCTTTTACAGGTAACCGTGCACAAGATGCAGTGCATGTACAATACAAAAAACACGGAAAAATTTTAACCTTAGAAACACTTTGAACATTAACAGTTTCAGTGCTGTCATTAACATCTACTATATTATAATTACAGAAAATGTATGGAAAAGACATTTTACAAATCTCAATCACATATTAATAGAGCCAGCAAATTTTTTATAGTTTTTTTGTTTTATTTTATTTTTATTTATTTTTATTTTTTTATCGTACCACTGGAAAAGATTTGGTTTGTGCATGGACTTATTTTTCTGAAGTCATGTTCACAGCCTACCTTAGAAATCAGTACTGTAATTATTTTTTCTTATCATCTGAATTGATTTAATCGTCACCGTGTTATTATTAACACATGTGCTTATTGTCTAGACAATTTTATTTTGTATAGCTGATTTTTGTAGTGGCAAATATGACCCCTCACATGCACTAGACCAGGGGTCTGCAAGATGTGGTTCTGGGGCCACATGTGGCTCTTTGGTCCTCCTGCAGCATCTCTTTTAAGCTTTGATCAAAGCTAGCAACAATAAACTTGAAGTGGCCCATGAGCCAACAGGTGATGATCCTAGCTGAGCAGGGTTTGTGACTCCATACACATTTTACTTAGTGAGCAAAAGGGTAGAAATTGCTCCTTTGATACAAAAGGTTAGACCCCTTCGCAGTTGTTGGCTAATGTAAACAAAATACTGGCTTCATATTTACAACAGTGACTCAGATTACCTTTAGAAAACTAGGAGCATTTGCAAAAACTAGTTTTTCAAACATCATCTGGGAAAATAATAAAACATATCCTGGATAAACGTCAGTAATCGTGTCAGTAAAGATGTACTTTGTCTAAAATTGAATTCAAGTTAATTAACGGAAAAAGACAAACAAAACAAAACAAACAAACAAAAAAAAAACAGTGACTTGGAACTTTACATCACAATAGTTTTATCCATCCATTCATTCATCCATCCATCCATTATCTTTTGCTCACTTCTTCCTTTTTGAGCCACTGGGGTCACCGGTGCCTATGTCCAGCTTTCTCTGTTCAAGAGGCGAGGGACATCCTGGACAGGTCTCCAGTCCATCACAGGGTCACATAGAGACAAACGAGACAAACAACCATTCACTCTCTCACTCACACCTAGGGATAATTTAGTTACCAGTCAGCCTAACATGCATGTTTTTGGTCTGTGGGAGGAAACCGGAGTACCCGGAGAAAACCCATGCATTCACGTAGAGAACATGCAAACTCCTCCCAGAAAGGTCCCAGTCTGGGATTTGAACTGGGATGACCTGCTCGCTGAGAGGCAGCAGCTCTACCAACTGAGACACCGTGCCGCCCTCAGTAGTTTTAAACCCATGTATTTGTGTGCAATGTTTTTTGGATGTTTTTTTTTTTAAATTGAAATACATGTTCATCTTCTGTCTTATCTGCCTCCTAAACTCTGTGCACAAACAAAAACGTGCATTTTAAGAGTACCTCTACAGGATTATTGCCTTGGCTGCTGGAGGCTGGGCAGCATCACCATGGCACAGAGGACGCAGTCGTGGCAAAGGTACATCATCTCATACCTCACAATGGAAGGGTTTTGTATTTGTATATTATGTTACATATGCCACATGTTTTAATCTAGTCAGGTAAATGATGATGCTTTCACATGTTCATCATCTTACACTTACATTTTACACAGTGCTGTGGGTGTAATTTGCTGAATGTGTGCCTTTTTCACGAATCACTTCACATAGTGCTGTGTGTTAGAGTTAGCAGTCTCCTTTTAATCTTAATATGTTTTTTTAAACCACTAATATCTTGTACAGTGTGGTAGACTTATTGAAAGACATTCATGTTTCTTGTGTCGGATGGTATAAGAGATTGATAAAGCCTCCATAAAGGGCATTGCAGTAAAAGGCTGTTAACCCAGAATGGCCTGTGCGGTCCCTTGTGTAATATAAAGCTGCTCGTTAGTAGTGAACGATACACTAGTAGGTCTCAGAACACTGTGGTATGACCAGTGAGGGAAAAAAAAATGGTAAGAGACACACAGTGCTGAAGAGGGGAGATGAAAATGGGGAAGTAAGAGAGAAAATGTAGGAGCTAAGCAAATAAAGAAAATGAGTTGGTATGGAAATATACAAAGTAAGTAAGTAATACCCTGATGCATGCTCAAAAAAGTAAGTAATACTTAGAGGCAGAAAATTATTAAAATCAAGGAAGCAACTAAAATGGAAAAGAAGAGTTAGATAGTGGCAAAAATAAAAATATAAAAACAGCAGAGGAAAAATAAAAGGTCACAAGAAACAAAGCATGAAAAGGCCCCTCACTGATAGTATTGTAACATACATACAGCCATTAATATACATAAAATCAAAAACATAGACTTGAATGAGCAAGAATAAAAATGCAGAAAACTGAACAAATATATTTCCTTTGAGGGTATTTTTTGGGTGTTGTGCCCTTAGTATACAGAATCTTAAGAGACAATAAAAAAGTATTAAAACCAATCATAGATATGTCATATAGGAAATACAAGCAAGGAATTGAACCAAGAAATTGCACCAGTCCATGTTTTTACTTTGCAACGTGTACAAAGTATGTATGTTCTTTAAACTGCTTGACTAATAGGTTAATCCTGGAACATCCTTTTAAGTTGTTAGTTCAGAAACTTTAAGCCTTTAATAAATTATGTCCTACACAAGAATATAGTCTGTACCTGTGCATAAATCCTTCTTTTGGATATTTATGACCAGTTGTAGTGGCAGCCAGTAGGGATGTGCAATATGTCATAAAATTCATATCCTGATATCTATTGTAATGTGTGATGGTAACGATATGTATCATGATATGTTTTTGGTATCAAACTTGCAATAGGAATGAAAAAAGCATAGGGTGTAGGCCTGTCACAATAGCAAATTGTGCAGGGTGATTGTCTCAGAAATTTTTGCAATAAACTATGATATTGTCTGAAATTTGACAATAATTAGTAATAGTCAAGTTTAAGAAGAAATGTTGGTTAATTTTTTTGTGTAGTACCATTTATGACTACTGGATGGCAGTATAAAATAGTTTGAACCGAAGGATGGATAGTGAGGGTGCGAGCAGCGTGTCACTTTAAGAAAATTGGGAGGGAGGCCCCTTGACGTGACATGGGCTGTCTCTCCTTCCTGATTTTTTATTCTAAAAATGGCGGACTCTCGGTGTGGTTTGAGCTCCTTAGCATAGCGTTTGTCACACAAAGCTTTAGAATAAAATAACAAATTAAAAAGCTTTTAATTAAAACATCAGTAAACAAGTTCTCAGCTTCTTTTGCAGAGAAAAACAACTTTTTACACAAAGGCATGGGTTTCAACCATAAATTTTGGAGCTTTGACAAGACAGAGGTTTTTTCCCGAGGTCGGGCTGTTAGCTTAGTTCGTAGTTTAGCTTCTCTGCTTAGCTGCTTTTAACAAACCAAAAACGTGATTTTGGACAGTTAAAACAGATTTTAAAGAGAAAAGAGGGAGGGATCAGTGAAGAGCACCGGATGTGAGCCTTTTGTCATCCAGTGTCTTCAGTAAAAAGAGACGAGAAGAAACGATAAAGCTGATAAATGAAAATGAGGTATATCATTTTCATCTATCATGCGAATTGATTTATTGTTTATCGCAACATACCAGCTCAGCTCAGTCAGAAGGTGCTATTTATAAGACTGAGCTGAATACGGTTCCTCAGACTGAAGAAGTCTTTCTGAGGAAAGACAAAAAGTTACTACAATATTTTTGCTTTGTTTTGTTTTTTGAATGTCCAGAGGACCAGACTTAACTTTTTTTTTTTTTTCTACCTGGATTATTGAGCATGCATCAGGATGCTTGACAAAATTCAAAATCTCATTGTCATTTGTTAGAGTCTAAAGATTGTTGGCAAAGAACACTAGCTTGTCCGCAGTCTCTGGGTTTAACAGAGATCGGTGGCATGAAACAGTGTTGCCACCAATGCCCTTTCTGAAGGAGCGCTCATGGCTGGAATGAAAGGTATTTCTTGGCCAGCCTTGCCCTTCTTGGAAAATTAGCCTGGTGCATTCGCCACCTGTGCGTTTCCTTCCACTTTAAGGAGAGTTGACACAAAATGGTGACCGGTTTCCGCTGTGGCTTTGACGAGAGACAGGTCTCTGGTCAGACAGGTCTCTCTTGTAAATGAGTCATCGAGGCTCAGTGGGATTAACCTGCCTAAATAAAGGCTGAATGAATGAAAAGAGAGGGTCTCGCAGTAAAATCATACAACACAGCGTTCTTTTCACATATCAGAGAGCAGGTTTAACCCTTTTAATGTTTTTTAGTACAAATGCACTCTCTAAAGCTGACCAATGCTTACTTTAACTTTTGATGGAACACAGCGTTTGGTGCATGCATCCGAATACGGCAACAGTACAGCAAGCCGGCCATAGTTAGCGTTTAGATGCACTAAATTTGGTAGAAAAGTGGGACTAGGGCCCTAGATGGACCATCCTGAGACACTCATGGTGTCAGAAGTATGAAAAAAGTATTACAGTTGAGAAGGAGGGAAGCTGATTACTGTGAAATATAGCCCAGAATGAATGGCTGGCAATATTAAATCAGTGATGAAAAAGTTACTACTCTCATAAATAGTATTTATGCTAATGGTTAGGTATGATTTACTGGGCCTATTAAAACACAGAGAGATGGAGCATGCTTTTTCTTCAGTCTCATGTGCTCTCTATTTGTTGTTAAGCTTTAATAAATCTGTTTAGGTTTTTGTTATATTTTTGTTGCCATTTGGAGGCGTTGCCCTTGATGTTTATTTTATTTTTTTGTTTTAAATGGTTTTAAAAAGTTTACTTTGGCTTGTTTAACTTATTAATATTCAATATGTAGGGGCTTTTTGAATTTATTTTATTCTTTTTAGGCTTTTTGATCCTCAATAATCATCTTATTTTTTCAAATTTAGAAATATTTTTCTCTCTGACTTTTTTGTAGCACCTGCATCTGTACCACCTCCAGCAGCAGTGCAGAGTATTGATGGCTTTAGTATTAAGGTGAGCTGGGTGCCACCCACTGGTGACATGAGAGGACCAATTGACAGATATGAACTAAAGGCCTACAACAGAGACAACCCTGACGTACCACCTGTCAAAACCACATACCAGGCAAATGGAAATTTCACAGGTAAAACAGATAAATACATAGTTTTACATTCTAAAGTTATTTTAAATCTATGGAATGCTTTGTTGTACTCGTGACCTCCTAAACACTTTTCATTCCTGAAACTTTATATATTTAATGTTTACTGCACTCTACTGTATCTTGCACCATTTTTTACTAGTTGAGATTTTAAATTGGCTGCCTTAGCATGTGCCTGTACAGACATTAAATAACATTTGTGTTATCTTTCTTGTTTCTCATAAACACACATACCCCCCCCCCCCACCACCACCACCACCACCAAACACACACAGAACGCACACACACACACACATTGTAACTTGTTAATGTCTCCTTGGCAAACCTCCAGCTCTAGGAGCCTGTCTCATTTGAAACAAGACATTCAGGACTATCCCAATGATGTCATATCCCTGGCATCAATCCTTTTTTGTCCCTCTTTTTCTGTTGCTCGCTTTTCCATCTTTCTTCACTTTGTCTTTTATGATGAAGACGATGTCTGCGTCCACTCCTGCTATTCGTCCCCACTCTCATCCACTCTACCATGTCTCTAGGCAAATATGATGATGAGCTCGCTGCCTCAGTCTTTCCCAGTGTCTTTTTTGCTGCTCCTCATTGCCTCCCCCTCTCTTTGCCAGACATTAAGTCCACTCTGATAAGGCTTCTTCTTAATTTATGATGGCCCCGACACTTGACTGTAGAATTACACCAATGGCTAAAAAACACAGAAAGCAAATGACGGTGTAATAGCAGTGGAGTGGGGCCCTGGCCCCTAATTGAATTAAAAGACATGGGCAACATTGTGAGAGAGTGTGAAAAAAAGAGACAAGTACTGAATGATTGGACACCTAAGGTGGAGAGAAGTGGCAAGAAGGGGTAGAAGAGAAATAAGCCGATGTAAGAGTGACTTTGGAAATACATAAAAGTGTGGGGACAGCTAGGACAAAAAAACATCAAAGAGAGACGACTAAAGCTTTACAATTAGAAGAGTCTACTGGTGTTTGCCAAACACAGTACATTTGCTTAGCAACAGTAGAGCACAGGAACAAGTTCAGCATTTCAACTGCATTATTGAGCCATGTTCATACAAACTGGGGGAACTCAACAAGCACACGATAAGACAAGAATTTATAAAGAGAAATGTTGAAAAATAATCTCAAGGAAATTTGACTTCTTGGAACTTAAATATCTTCAAAACGTCATTGTTACCTCAATGCAACACCAGAGATGTGTACATGATAGGTCATTTTTATGTATTCAGTGGAATTGTTGCCAGCAGTCAGTGTTTCACATGGATTAAGTAAAAGTCAGAACAATCTCAGCTGAATGTCTGAAAATCTTGGAGGTCTGAGTTGTTTTAGAATATCCATATCTGTTCTGGAGTTGACCCCAGTCTGACTGGCTGTTAGCTTGACTCCTATTGGGAAGAGATCACTCAGACTTCTGTCTATTGTATGTAAGATACTGACTATTCATAACTGCTTCACACAACTTCCCTTAAGAAAAATGCAAAGAACCTCGTTACGAAATCCCTCCCACACATCAGGGTTTAACATGAGTCACATCATGCAACATTTCTAACAATGTCACACTTCAGCAGGTGCTGGAGATTATGTTATAAACAGATTAGCCTCTGAATAAATTCCCAACAATGATCATAATCGAAAGGTGTCATGTGCGATAAAATTACAAAACCAAATCTGTTAGTAGTTTTATCTGAGACAAATATTTACATCTTACAGTTTCATTCTATGACATATCTGATTAAAAATATCATTCTTGTTTAGGGTCATTGCTAAAGATGTTTTTGAGCTTCAGGTCAGTAGCCTATACCTGATTAACCCTTGTACTATCCATTAACTTTGACCATTCTTGTTCCTTAGAGGAAAGTCACCTTATATAACTGCTTAAAAATACTGTACTATTCTTTAATATTTTTTTATGATAGACTTGTCAGTCTTTTAGAGCTTTTTCAGCCTGAAATAAAAGTATTAAATTAGTTGTTGTTTTTTTCTTCCTGTTTAAAGGCTTTATTTAAAAAGGCAATTTTCCTCATTAATACAACCAAAATTATTTTTCAGCCATTTTTTTTTTCCAGTTTGTATTGTGAAGACCCTCCAGCCCAACTGGTGCTTCACTAGGCAAAAAATGAGGACTTGTTTTCAGTTAAACATACTCCTGTCTCTCGGTGCTCTGACATGGAGGTTTATTTTAATGCTTTTTTTTTTTCTTTTCATTATTTATTATTATTTTTTTTTTTAAACTCTACACAACTAGGTTTTCTGATTTAGTCTTTTTTGATTTTACTGACCCTGATATACTAGCAAACAATGGGCACACCCGCTAATGACATTCTGCTCTGGGGAAAGTCAACGGCAGTCCACCTTTGTCAGCTGTGGAATGTCCCAATTCTGCAGTCTGCTTGCATGTGAAACGGCATGTTTGCTTGTGCACATTTCATGTTACTTTTTGCTCTTTATATCCATACTAAAACAAATTTGTTACAAAATGAGAAGCAAAACTCTTCAGCAACTATTTTAATGTGGTTGTCTTTTGCTTTAAGGAAAACAAGTGTAGTAAAGTTAATGTGAGGTTACACTCTCTTACGAGAGCATTAAAAAAATTGACAACAATAAAAAAAATGTTGAAGGGCTTTTAGGTTTTGTCGGAAAGAATAATTTACCAACGGCACCCAAAACATTAAATAACTAAAAATGGACAAAAATAAATTAATTTTTCCCCAAAAGACCATACAACTGTTGAAGGCTTGTTGAGTTATAAATTCCACAAAATGTAAGCTTTTTTTTTAATAAACAGAAGTTCTAAAATCACCCAAGTTTTTATGTTCTTGATCTTATCTCAGTTTTATTTATCCAAGTAAAATGTATTTGTAAAGTCTAATTATCCCTTTTTATTAAGTGCTATAAGAGGTTATGAGCTTAACAAAAACATTTTACATTCACATTCAGGAGGGCATCTCTTAATTGGTGACTGGCAGTGATTAGCATACAGTCACACATTGCAAAAAGCTGTGAAATAGTTACAGTATTCTTCACCATGAAGTAATTCTATCAGCCACTTGAGATGTTCTTTTAATGTTTTTTCATTTTTAAAAATAACATAAACATCCAATTTATACTTTTTAGTTTCTTGTTTTTTAAATATGTTTTGAAATATCAGAACTGAGAATTTTTTTAAGGAATTGCATTAAACAAGTTTAGTTTATATATCACTTCACTTCAAATTGAGTCCTCTACCAGAGGCCTGGGACCTTCCCACATACTCGGGCGTACTTCTTTCCACAGAGGTCAGTGCGTACCAGATTGGACTCGAAGTGGATGCTCGCAAGGCATGTCCGGGCAAAGATAAATTTTTACGACCACATATAAGTACTCTGTGTCGCACAATAAACTGTCTGGCGACGGACTGTTTTGTATTGTATTTTGTTTGAGGTCCAAATGGACTGTTTCAAGGTGCTGATTTTGACTTAAACAGACAGCAGCCATTGATTGGCGGGCAGACAGAGCTACATCACTGGATTATCTGCTTAGCAAAACTGCAAATTATATTTGAACCTCCAGTCCTCTGATCATGTTGATAGACAGCACCATGAAAAATGAGTGCATTATAGAGATATATCAGCAATGATGGCACAGCATGGCTACACCCCAACTTATAAGCAATCTGGAAAAAATAAAGATGTAGGGGCAATGTTTGATGTCTGAGCATCTTTTAGAGATCCAGATTCAGAGATTCAGTGATTCTTTATTGTCATTCACACCACGTGTGTTACATGTGGTGGAACAAAATTATGTACAAATCGTCCCAGTTATAACATGTGTTTACGCTAACCATTCAAAGTTATGTAATAAATGTTGACAAACCTCAATCAGAAGAATAATGTGTGTCCTTGTAACACTATTTTAATTCCCCTCACTCGAAGAAAGACAAAGAATCTGGTCATTTAAATACACAATTCTGTAACATTTATTTTCAGCTTGTGAATAATGACGGTATGTACTTAATAGCAAATGTAAATGTAGTAGTAGTAGTGTTATTTCAAAAGGTGAATGATGTAAATAGTCTGAAGATTTTGAGAAGAGGTATATTCAATTTGGACTAAAGTTTTAGCTCTAATGTTAAAATTTACGTAAACTATCTCAGATTCATGAACTTAAATTATGTCTAAGGAAACTCAGCTGGCACTTGTTCTTCTCATCAGAAGGAAGATGTTTTATCCTACCAGGAGATGTTCATCTCTCATTACCACAACAGATGGGATGAACTGAGCGGGAGGTTCACGTTGTCACCAGAAAAGGGATGTTTTTCCTTCAGGGACCATGTCTCTTCCAGCTCTGCGGGTGTCACTCTCGGAGTGTCTGAGCATTCCTTGGACTCTTCCATTTCTCAGCTGACTGGATCTTAGTCCAAAATGGAACTCTTTGCTGGCTCAGAGTGTCTGCCAGCTTCGGACAACTTCTTCCATCATAAGATTGCTCTCTCATGAGACTGCTTCAACAACTCTCTCTTCAACAACTTCAAACACAACTGACCTCATATCTCAGTTTCTCTGACACACGAAGTGGCCGTGCCCTTCATCTTAACCAATCAGATGCAGCTATCACATGGGTGTGAACCGACTACTTAATTAATTTTAATTAGACCACTTTTCTAAAGTCTCAGAGGGGAACACAGTGGCTTTTGTTGAAAATGGTAACACCTTGTTTTACATAAAAACTATTCGCTTAGCAAATGCAAGTTTGTTAGAGATTTCTCTTCGGAGACACCAAGTCAGTCTCTTCCCAGGAAAGACTGTGATTAGCCAAGGGGGCTTTTATTAACACAGAGAGTAAATTATTATAAAGTCAGGGTGGTCCAGGATGTCGACCTGAATTGTGTGTGTGTGTGTGTGGGGGGGGGGTGTAGAAGACACACAATGTCTCTGAATACATTTTGTCTTTTGAGGGACCTTGGTTGAATGCTACAAAGAAAATGAAATTTGATTATAGAGTGATTAAGGATCACAGCAGGTGTAGTGGCTCGAACACAATGACCGGTACCCATACCCCTCACTTTGCATTTACGATCTCACCCACAAAACAGAGAAACAGTTGCCATTGAGAGTGCACTCTAGATGGTGTGGTGGAGAATACCCTGTTTATTCTCCTGGCTTCTTCTAGTTAAATGTACCTCTTTAGGCGAGTAGCCAGAGCTTTAAGGGGTTGTTTGGTAGTCACTAGAAGACACTGTCTCTAAAGTCTCTGACATGTTTCAGTGTTTTAAAAAAGTGCGTGTGCGTGCGTGCGTGCGTGTATATATATGTGTATATATATATATATATATATATATATATATATGTGTATATATATACGTATAGTGGTCTTTACAGCTGATTTATAAACAGTATCCAAAATGCTATTTAAAACTGAATGCATCTGTATTTGCTCTCCACCTCTTTTCATCTCTGACTTCATCTTGTTCAGGTGTGATAACAGGTCTCACTCCATCCACTCGATACATTGTCACTGTAAGTGCCTGTAGTCCTGCTGCCTGCACTGAGAGTCCGATTAATAACAGTCGTGATGATAATGATGTAAGGTCAAGACTCACAACCCCAGAGGAAGGTAACAAACATGCACATACTTCCTTACACTGTCATATCCCATGTACACAACACTTTTGTGTGACTGTTTTTTCATCTTGCCTAACAGATTGTTTTTATAACATGGACATTCTCACCCAGTAGGAAAGCAAAAAGCGGCACGAAGAAAGGAGGACAAGCTAGAAACAAAATAGCATCACCAGGGAGGGGAGAATGAGTGGGGGTTTCTGAATAGAGAAAGACAGAAAATGGCAATAGAAGGAAGCACATTGAGAAAGAATGACAAGCTGATAGCACATAGAAGCATATTTCTTATCAGGAAAGTCATGATGGGATGAGTAAAGGAAAAGGAGCACTCGAATGAGAAAAGGAAATATTTTTCTTCGTGTGTTAGTAGCTACATTAATCTGAGTTGGACTAACGGCCTTGTTGGGGAGATAATGTGACGGCAGGGGTCAGTACAGAGACAGCAAAAATCAATCTGAAGTTAAAGGGAAAAAAACAGATTACTGTATTGATTCACACTGAGCACAGTTAAGACACTGAAACATGTCAGTGAGACTTTAGAAAGAATCTGTTTAAAAAAAAAAAAACATTTTTTGTCTTAAATGCACAACGGTCAGTCTTATTTTTACTCAGAAATCAGCACATTTTCTTGACTTCTCTTTACTAAATCAAGACATATAAGATCCCAAGATTTTTACATTTTATTTACAGGTTTACAGGTTTGAAAAAGTAATCTAAAATCACGTCAGTGACTAGCATAATGGGGTTAAGATCTATAACAAATAAAGTTTTTTTTTTGAGTGAAGAATTTAGGTTACTACCTACAATACAGTTTCACTCAATGTGCAGTCATTGAAATTTGTTGTTAGTTTTTAAACTTGCAAGGCTTCTTTCACAAAATAAAAATGAATGTAAATAGCAGAGAATAAGTGTTAACTGGCTCATTTTAATGCATAACAACAAATATAAATTTGTCTTTTAATTTATTTTATTTACAATTTGATTTTTTTTTTTTTCTTTTTTTTTTTTTTAACAATTTCAGCTCCAGAAGGTGTCTTTCCTCCAGCAGTAATTTCATCTCCCACAGATCTCTTTGTGACCTGGAAACCACCAGGAAGGTAATCTCAACCGTTTCATCTTTTCTCTCAAATTCAAACCTCTTGTTCATGTTAGGTAATCTCTTGTTCATGTTAGTTAACCTCTTGTTCATGTTAGTTGATATTGTTAATGTATAACTTGTAATTAAGAACTTAGTTTTGTCTTAGAGCTCTGATCATGTGTGCCCTACATAAAATGCATTCTACTCTGACCTGCTTACTTATCAGTAATTCACAAAACCAGGACTATTGCTTTATATTGCAAACCTATTTTAACAAAAACACAATACTGTGTCTGAGAAACAATGTCCTTAACACACCTTTTTACCTTGAATTTACGTCTTGATTGAAGTGATTTGTTTAGTATTAAAGCAGCATATGTAGCACATATTGACATAATATTGCCCTCATTTCACTTTTTGTTCCAATGATAGGCCCAATGGAAACGTTGCAGAGTACCTCCTCTTTCACAACAACAAACTGGCCTACAGGGGAAAACAAAGACAACACAACATCACTGGTAACGAGGGGGACAAGTATGCATTTGTGTGCGTGTGTGTATGAGAGACAAGGCTTTAGTGTAAAAAAAATGGGGGGAAATGTGTGAAAAAAAAATAAAAAAGCAAAATGAACTGGAGGATTAGCATTTGAAAGAGAAAAGAGTGTCTCAGTCCGTACCAAGGGAATAGCACTTTGAAAAAGAGAGCTAAACACACATGAAAATGAAGCAGCAGAAAAACAAAGACAACGAAACATTAGTGCACATCCATACACACAGTTTGGTCTGAATGTTTTCATTGAAGAGACCTAAAGAAGGTACGAAACATGTCGCACCATTGAGACTACAGTGCTGCAAAATGAACGCACACACACGTGTGCACACACCCAAGCAGAAGAAGAAGAATTGTTCTAAGGAGTATACACAAAGAGTTTGCAGAGATGTACACAAACTCGTTAGCAAGTACGTTGGCTGGAGATTTATCCAATACACCATTTATATGGATAGAATAGATTAAAACTTATTTTGATTTTAAATGAACACTGTTCAAATGTGTGCGTGCGTGTGTGTATGTGTCATTGTAAGTTAATGAAGGGATGAGGACACACATCATCCATGCTTATTAAAACAGAGTGACTGATGTTTACAATGATTGTAGGGATTATGGACATAGTAATTATATGGTATGTGCAAGAATAGATTGTGTAACAGAGTCAGACTGTAACAGTGAGGCAGATGGCGAATAGTTTTGAAACAAGATAGGCACAGAAAGAGGAGCAGCAGCAATGCAAAAGCAGCAAAGGAAAGAGCAGGATGGACAGAGTATATTTGGAGACGTCAAGGATTCTGATATGAACATAATGCAATGTTCTCTTATTGTTGCACTGAGTGAGATTATTTTTCTGTTTCATGCTCTAACTTTTAGTGTTTGCGTGTGTTTGTGGTGCAGGTCTTGATGTGTACTCCACCCACTTCCTATCACTGAGTGCATGCACTTTGGTGGGTTGCACAAACAGTTCACAAGTTACAGCTCTGACCTCTCAGCTTCCTCCTGGACCTCTGTATGCACCAGCTCTTACCCTGCTGGACTCTCGGACTATATTTGTGGAGTAAGCACCGAAACAAACATGCTCACACGTGTTATTTGTTATGCATTTGTAAATGCACTTTACAAACCAGAAACAATGACATAAAAATGTGTTAAACTTTTTTTTCTAAATTATAATACACAAGTACAGTAGTTGTATTTAGTATGCTAAATATTCTTCTGTGCTTGATTTCATACTTAGATAAAGGGTGGAAAATAAAACGTAGACCCCCCCCCACCCCCACCCCCACACACACACACACCCCCACAAGC
>JARVLU010022825.1:0-20814 GCA_031762415.1 Simpsonichthys santanae
ACTCATCCAGCATCAAGGTCCATCCTCGGAGATACTTTGAGAACATCACAGCAGCTGTGGAGGAGCTCAGAGACAAAATGCAGGATCTGCTGGACGAGGCGTGGACAACCGTCCATTTGCTTGTCTCCGACGTGGACGTTTTACTTCCAAGAACAGAACCGGACACCAGAGCCGACTTCCTGGTGTTCTCCAGAGAACTCACCTTAGATCCAAACACAGCAAACAAAGAGTTGGTCCTTTCTGACGGGAACCAAAGAGCAACGTGCATCACTCACCAGCAGACCTCCACCGCGCACCCCTACCAGTTCACCCACTACCATCAGGTCCTGAGCAAGGAGGCTCTGACTGGACGTTGCTACTGGGAGGTGGAGTGGAGCGGAGGTGACGTTTGTATCTCAGCAGCTTACAGAAGCATCAGAAGACAAGGGACGTCCATTGAATGTGTGTTTGGCTTCAACAACGAGTCCTGGGCTCTAAGTTCAACCAGACGGGGGTTCAAGTTTGACCACAACAATGACGCAGTTGTGATCTCTGGTCCTCTGACCTCCAGAGTCGGGGTGTACCTGGACCACACAGCAGGTGTTCTGTCCTTCTACAGCGTCTCTGGAACCATGACTCTCCTCCACAGAGTCCAGACCACGTTCACGCAGCCGCTCCACGCCGGACTTCAGCTTTTCTTCTCAGATGACTTCGCAGAGTTCATTAAACTGAAATAGTCAAAATATACTTAAAGTCCTCATGGTCAGAATGTGTTGGGTTTTCCAGTCCACTTGGTCTCTTATTGTTGGATGATCTTTCTGTACAACCATACTTAGCTACAATATACAATGAAGTGCATGTTCAGTGTGAACCTTTTGAGCTGTGTTGTGGTCTAGATGTTTCCACACTATATCTGGTTCATTTCCAGTGAAATACACCATGTTCATACTTGTCTGTGTTTCATCTGCAGTCATTCTTACATGTGGGATCATTGTATGTCAAGGACTTCTTGCTATCACCACATAAAATACAATAAAACACATTTGTTGGTATAAAAGTCAAAAGAAAAGATGTCGAGGTCTAAATGACCAGAGTTAAGAGGCAACCTTCAATAACTAATATACTAATAAACATATTTGGGATCGGGCTAATATGAATTACTAATACTTCAGATATTAGTAACTGTAAAATGAGTGAATGATAAACATAATGAGTTGCTTTACATTGAAATGCTATATTTTAATAACCAGTGCACATAGTCACCTAACCGTGGCCTTTAGGGTCTGGAATATCTGCGCTCTGTTCTGATGACCTCTGTCATATTCCAGCTGAGCAACTGCCTCGTGTTATATGATTTTTAAGACTGGAGTCCACTTTACTACTGGTTCCTAATGGTTGGGGCCAAGATGGTGTGGAGCAACTGACCTGAGACCAGAAGGTCACAGTTCAACTCCCTGCCGTGCCCACAGGCAGTGGCGTCCCTGAGCAAGACACCCATTCCCTAATTGCTCCTCGGGCATTTACAGAGCTGCCCACTGCTCCACCTGGGTGCATCTCAGGTGAGATGGGTTCAATGCAGAGAACTAACTTGGTCATTGTATAGAAACATACAGTGATGACAACACATGGAACATTACTTTAATGCATTGTCCTGAACTGGTCCACCCTGGGTTCAAGTGTTTGCACTGGGCAGTCTGGCCCAGTTCCAGCAGAGACCTGGGACTCCATTCTGGCTGGACCAGTGCTGCAGATTTGACGTCAGTAGACTTCTGGACATTGACTGGTTTGTTGAACTGGGTGGTCATGTCACAGATGACTCATACGTCCAGTGACTGAGGGTGATTACATCATTGCACACCTGTGATTTGATGAAGAACAAAATATTTTATTTTGAAATCGTGTCAGTCTTTGATGCCAAACATGGTTTTATATTGTGAAACCAGTTCTGACCACCCGAGGACGCCATCTCTCCATTAAAGGTGTGCAAAAGTCTTAATCCTTCCAAGCAGCCCAACATTATTAAAATGTTTTGAAATAGGTTTTTGATTTAAATTGTCTTAGTTTTTTTTTTTTTTTGTAACAATTAATGAGTAACTTTTAACAACATAATCTTGAGAAATGAGTGTTTTGTTTTCAGGATAAAAACATTCAGAACACAAAATCATTGTTTTATTTTATATATACTGTATATAAAAACATTTTAAATATAAAAGGATGATACAATAAAGTGCCAAGGCTAAAATTTGTTCGTATTATTAATGCAGTGTGTTGATGAGGAGTGAACAAGTGATTTGTTAGAAATGTATTTTTTACAAACAGCTTCCTGTTGAATGGACTGATCATGGATCAGCTGATCATCTGAACCCAACAGAAAATACTTCATCTGTAAAAGATGAACTTCAGCGTTTCAGGTGAACTTCTTGATGAAGCGCAGTTTGAGGTAGGCGATGGAGAGGAAGCAGAAGATCATGATGATCAGAGCCAGGTGGTTCTGCCACAGACCCCAGGTGGAGTAATCGATGCCCTGCTTCTCCAGGTACGCCTCCCCCGTGCACCTGGACGCAAGAACAGACGTCTGTGATCTGAGAAGAACCAGGGAGTGGACCACGAGAGTCCATTTAAACTTTCAGCTCAGTGTCTGTAAAACGGAGTTATCTTCTCTATTTGTGTTTAAGATTGATTAGCTCTGGCTGCCATCTTGAATCATGTTGATCCTGAAAGTAACATAATACATTTTATGTACAAAGTTATTTTCAAACAGCAGAAAATAAACATTAAAATAGAAAGTCCACCTGAGTAAATTTAGATGGACGGGCTAATCCTGAGAATTAGTTTTGAACCGTGAGAGCGGTGATGTTTCATAGTTCAGAAGGTCGTGGAAGCCCTGCTCCTCATGGTGGTGAGGTGGGCTGAAGGTGCAGAGAGGTGGAGGGAGGAGGCAGATCTGATGGAGATCTGCAGAAGGTCAGATAAATATGGAGGGGCGACACTGTGGATGTCTTTAAAAGTGTAAAGAAGAATTATGAAGATGCTGTGAAATTTAACGTGTAGCCAGTGACGCTGCAGGACCGGAGTGATGCAGGAGGTGCGGGTCGTGACACGAGCAGCAGCTCTGAACCATCTGTAACTTATGAAGTCATTTATTGGAGAGGCCAAAAAGAAGAGAATTACAATCAACCTGAGGCGTCACGGCTGTGAACAAGGACGGGATAGGGTGGAACTAATCCGACCGAGTGACATCATTGACCTGTGACGTGAAGTAAAACGAGGATGACACCCAGACTCGACCTGAGGGTGACAGCACCGAGTTAAGTGGGAGGAGAGAGCTTTCATATTTGGTACAAGGATGAGTTCAGTTTTATCACAGTTCAATTGGAGAAAATTGTGGGAGAAGCGTTTTGAGCTCACTGAGACAATCAGTGAGGGCGGGAACATGTAATTAGGTTGGTAGACAAGAAGACCTGGGTGTCATCTTTGAACCAGTGAATATGGACGCCAGGTCCATGGAAAATATGACTTAGAGGAAGAAGGTAAGTAATGAAGAGGAGGGACCCAAGGACAGAACCTTGGGGCACACCAGTAGAGATGGGGGAAGACTGAGAACGTAAAGATTGAAGTTGTATGAACTGAGTACGACCAGAGAGGTAAGAGTTGAACCAGTCAAGAGGAGAACCAGAGATTCAGAACTGAATCCTTCCAGATGTTTATGAGAACTTGTGGTTTTGTTTCTTACGAGATAACTGGAGGGATGATGGTGTCGTTCAGGTCTGAGCAGAAGTTCAGCCCCGTGAACTCATTAATCTGCAGAGCCTGAAACAAAACGTACAAATCACACTGGATGAACTACACAACGATTTACAGCTTTTAAAAATCTGTTTTTGTTCTTACACTTAAACCATATCTGGGGATGCTGAAGTATTTTAACCAGCTGAGCCAGATGACGATGGATGAAACGTTCACCATCAGGCCTGCAAAGATCTGCAGAAGAAAGACAAGCTGGTGAGATACTGATCTGCTCATCCGAGCTCCTTTAAATAAAATGAGACACGACAGAATCCTCCGTACGGAGTCTTCAGATGAAAACAGTTTCTTTAGTTCCTGCGATGTTCAAATAGTTCCAGCAGGAGAAAAGATCTAAAGCTGGTGTTGAGAAGCTTCAGCTTCTTGTTTTTCCACCAGCAGCTCTGAGGTTTGTGCTGACCTACCATCATGAAGACAAAGGAGATGGTCATGTAGATGTTGGCGATGGCCACCACCGTCTGGTCGGCTGAGATGGCCATGACCATGGCGGTGGCTGTGTAGGCGACCAGAGCCACGGTGAACATGAAGATGAAGAAGGCCTCCACCGTGAACTTCAGACCTGCAGGAAAAACAACAAGTGGCTTCATCATCAAACTGAGGTACACGATTTATTTTTCCTTCTTCAGGGAACTAACTCGCACAAAGACTTGGTGATGGTTTTTACACCAGATGTTCTTGGTGCGACCACAGACCACCACATGGAGCAGAGAACTTCCATCTAGGGCGCCCAGGGGAGCAGATGGTGGGGGTTAAGGGCCTTGCTCAAGGGCCCAGAGTGGAGCAGGTGTGGGCGTTTCACCTTTTCCGCCCACATTTTTATGTCAGTTCAGGGAGTTAAACCAGCAACCTTCCGATCTCAAGCTTCTCTAACCTCTGCGCTACCACTCCCCCTAAACGAAGGTACAGCATGATCATGATCATGAGAAACCGAAGGTCTGCTCTCCATCAGTTCTTGGGTTTAAATCCAAACGGAAGTGAACAGATTCCACCGTGTCGTTATTAATTCAATAAAAGCTGCTTCCACAGATGTTCAGAGGTTCAGAGGTTCAAAGGTTCAGAGGTTCAGATGTTCAGATGTTCAGATGTTCAGAGGTTCAGATGTTCAGAGGTTCAGATGTTCAGATGTTCAGAGGTTCAGAGGTTCAGATGTTCAGATGTTCAGAGGTTCAGATGTTCAGATGTTCAGAGGTTCAGAGGTTCAGATGTTCAGAGGTCCAGAGGTTCAGAGTCAGGCCGAGGCTGCTGAACACCTGATGACCATCATCTCCTGGAGAACTGAACTTCTCACCCTGTCTCTAAGGGACAGTCCACACCTGCACATTTACACAGCCTGGATCTATGACGTCACTCTTTCAGTCTGCCCCGAGGTCACGACTGACCGAAGGTGAGGGAACGTAGACCGAGCGCGTCTCTTGCAGCTCGACTCCCTCTTCACCAGAACGGACCGGCGCAGCGATGATTGAGGAAGCTGCACTGATCCATCTGTTGCCACGCCCTGTTCTTCTCTCACTTGTGAATAAAACCTAAATAATACTGAAAAAAACAAAATAAATTAAGAAGAAGAAGAAGAAGAAAGTGCATTTCACCCACCGATCATGAAGTAGGCGACGCAGGAGAAGACGATGGCAGGGAAGGTCCTCAGCGTGATGATGTCAGACAGGATCTTACACAGGAAGTAGACGGACACCCTGTAGTAACCGCTGATGTATTCATGACTGCAGAAGACAAGTTCATCATCTCTGAGCACACGGTGAGCTCTCAAGGTTCAGGGGGGTTCTTGCAGTAGGTCTAAATGAACTTGACCTTTGACCTCTTATGGTCTAGTTTTAATGTGGATGGATAGCAGGTGTGTTTCTGTGTCAGACCTACGTGAAGAGCTTCCTCTCAGTGATGAAGAGTTCTGCAGCCGACAACGAGCTGAAACACTGATTCGTAACGATGAAGAAGAGACAGCCGAGCCTGGAAACACAACAAACTGATGTTGGGTTACAACAGCGACCAGGACCACGGTGACACCATGAAACATCCAGAACATGGACACACCATGTGGAGCAGCTCAAAGGCTTGAACGTGGTCACAAGTCCAGACGATGCACTTTACCTGTTCTGGATGCCGTTCTCGTCCTCTTTGACTTCAAAGAAAAGAGCTCCGACGATCAGAGCGAGGAAGATCGTCACGGCCACCTGAGCACAAGAACATCATGAACCCCACAAGTCAGTGAGCTCACCTCACATGAAACATGTTAAAGTACTTTTCAGACTATAAGTCACATGTTTTTGCATAAATTAGAAAGTCCTGCGACTTATCGTCTGAAGCGAGTATTTTATTTTATTTTTTTCATACTTATCAATTTTTGGCTGAGATCTGACGATTTCATTCATTCTGACTGAAAACATGTGAACACTACCATTTTCATCCACTAGAGGGCGCTCGACCAGTATGGCAAGCCAAGAGTCTCATTAATAAATAAACGTGGTTATTAATGAGACACCTGGCTTGCCGTACAGAAGACACTTTGTCTCACTCCTGGAGCTTCATCTCTCTGCACCACCCCGGTGAAATCAGCTGACTGGACCATCAGAGTTCAAGTGAGACACCTTTACTATGATGTCGAGCAAATAAATGTTTTTAGGGGTGATGCATGATAGATGCGACTTATACGGAGGAAAGTACGGTAATAACTTCCCGGCTGATGAAAGAATTAAACATGAAACGTTCACCCCATGAGCAGCACAGGTGGAGAACAGATGAGTGCTTCTACCTGGGCGATGGAGGTCTGGGGGTTGAGGAGGAGGTTGCGGAACGTCCTCTTGAGAACCCATCTGAACTGGGTCAGGAAACCAGTGTTGTAGGTGATGGTTCTGGAAGGAGAACACTTGGTCGTCTGCTTTCCCTCAACGATTCTTTCTGAGAAGTAGAAGGTGTGAAACTTCTGAACGTGTTTGTCTTCATGAACATTTCTTGTGGAGGTTTGGTTCAAAAAGACAAAGTTGATGAAACATTAGTGCTGATGAAGATGATGGTACGTACCCAGCTCCTCTTTAGTCTGTTTAAAGTACTGACAGGTTCTGTACTCCTCCACCAGTTTGTCCTCGATTCCCTTCCTGGACTTCGTCACAGAATCCAAGTCTTGGATTGAATCTGCTCACAGAAAAAGAAAACTCGTCTCAATGAAGGTCTGGAAACACGAACTGAGGAGGTCAAGGTTCACTTGATCTGTTCTGTAGATCCATGAACCTGATCTTCAGGTTTACGTTCACACAAGGGACAGTTGTGAGTCTTGTCCAAGTCAACACAGAAACTGGACTCTCCCAGAGATGCTGGGAAGTGTGGGAGCATACCTTCAAAAAGAAGGACCACCTAGGACTTGACATTTTAAAGGGAATGCCCTGGACATCTACAGGGTTCTGCAGGTGTATATCAAGAAATGGGACCTTCAGCAGCCCAGGATGAAGCTCGTGCACCCCTGGAGTTCTGCCCCTGCCGAGTTGTCCACAATGTCCACACTCCAGTCCCAGGTCCTGGTTCCTCCAGAGTCCAGAGTGTACCTGGACCACAGAGCAGTTGTTTCTTTCTACAGCATCTCTGAAACCAGGACTCTCCTCCACAGAGTCCAGACCAGGGCTTGCGGCCTGGATCCTGCTGGAACAGGATGTGGGAGCGCTCTTATTTTGACAGGGTGCGTTCTGTTTGCTTGGATCCAGTAACCCTCAGGTTTACTAAGAATAAAGTTATGAACAAATGTGACTGCCTTGAAAGAATATCATATGTAATCTGAAAATAAGTACATAAACACTCATTTTAAACACAACAGCCATTTAAGAGCTTCCTAACATCACATCAGAGCTGCTCCTTCAAGTAAGCATTTCCACTTCTACTCTTAAAAAACTCTCCGCCTATGAAAGTTCAGTCGTGGAAAATTTTAATTAAAAACACAAAAATATAATTAAACAGCACAAACTGCAAATCAGTTTTACAGTTTGAGTCATTATTATTATTATTTATTAAAAATATGAAATGTTTGGTGGTAATCATGTTACGTACGTCACGTATCAAAACAACGGCACCAATTTGTCAAAATAAGAGCGATCAAAATGTGGAACGCGTCTCTGGAACCATGACGCTCCTCCACAGAGTCCAGACCACGTTCACGCAGCCGCTCCACGCCGGACTTCAGGTTTATTCTGGATCTTCTGCTGAGTTTGTTCAACTGGAATGATTTAAATGTACTTGGAGTCCTGCTGGTTGGAATGGGATTTGTTCTCCAGTTCCTTGTTGTTGGATCATCTCTGCTGGTCCGATTAGTTTTGTTCAACTTCTCCCTCTCACTTCATCCAGCACAACGTGGAGAACGATGATGAACCCATAGTATAAATAAAACAGTAGTTCCACACGCACCTTCTGCCTCCAGGCTGCTGACGGCGGTGGAGTCTCCGTTGATGACGTCCAGGAAGAAGTCAGCGGGGTTGTTGTGAGCCTCACAGGTGTACCCTGGGAAACAACGGCCAGGGTTCAGAACGTCCTGCTGCTGGAGCTCATCGCTCTCAGTGTTGGAGTCGTGATCTTACCGATGTCAGAGAAGTAGTCCAGCGCTCTCTGGGCCGGGCCGTGGTAGACCTGCTTGCCGTTGACGAGCAGGGTGAGGCTGTCGAACAGGCGGTAGATGGTGTATCTGGGCTGGTGGATGGACAGGATGATGGTGCGGCCGTGGTTCGACATCCTGCAGAAACATCTGCTCAGTTTGAAACGCTCAAAACCAAACTTCATGTCCTCAAATGAGTTCTTTGTTTTGTGATTATTCAGTAAAATTAGTTTCAGGTAAATTTAGTGACAGGTTTTAATCTGTTGAAAACTCGACTGGGGGCGCGGTGGCACAGAGGCTAGAGAAGGTGGGCCTGTGATCGGAAGGTCACTGGTTCAACTCCCCATACAGACAACATCAAAAAGTGGGTGGGAGTGGGAACCCACACCTGCCTCCACCCTCGTTTGCCTCACTCTGGGCCCTTGAGCAAGGCCCTTAACCCCCACCCTCTGCTCCCCCGGGCGCCCTACATGCAGCTCCACACAGAGGCTGTGGTTGAGTCAGGAGGAACATCTGGTGTGAAAACAATCACCAAGTCTTTGTGCGAGTCCTGAGGGAGGAGCGGCCGAAAGAAGAAGAAAAACCTGCATCGCTAAATAATTCTTACAAGTGTTTTATTTATTTAGTTTTTTATTCTGAGCCACTTTAATTTGGGTCAAAGAAGAGAACCAGAAAGTTCTTCTAATTTTAACACGGGTTCCTCTGAAACTGACCCAGTATCTTTATCTGTGGCTGCGAACAGGCAACGCAGTTTGAAACCAGGTTATTCGATGTCGACATTTTTATGTTTAGGCTGTAAACTCATCAGTTTGCTGGTCGACTAATTGATCTGGTGGACGATCAATGAGTAAATGGACTCTACCTATACAGCTCCTTTCTGTGTGATCAAGACACTCACAGCTCTTCACAACAGTCTGTGCCTCATCAGCATCTATAGATCTACAAACACTAATCAGAGCTTTGTCACATTCAGACACTGATGGGACTCATCAGAGGCAACGAGGGGTTCAGGAGACACTTCAACATGTGACTGTGGTGGAATCGAACCCCCAACTCTCCCACAGGAGTACGACTGCTCTAACCACTCAGCCACAGCCGCTGAAGATTGAGCCCAGTTCTGTTGAAGCTCTTGCACGTGAACGCAGACAGTTTTCAGAACTCGACGGCCGAACTCTGTTTGAACGAACGTCTTAACTCAAAGATGGCGAACAACTCGAGAGCACTTCCTGCCACGGGTCCAGGGCGTTCCCCTGGACGATTAATTTGTCTGACAGACAAAACGATGAATCCATCTGCCAATCAAATAATGTTTTTTCAGGACAATCTATTGGTCGGCCGGGCGTTCACTGGTTTAGTGTTAGATTCAGGTTTTTGCTCCATCACAAGCGACTAAAGCCCATGTATCTAAAAATAGATACACAAACCTATTTTAATCAACATTTTTAATAACTCGTACAGTAAATATTTAAATAAAGTCCCTACAATGAATTCTCAATGTCAGAAAATCCCTTTTTGACGTGAAATAAATAAATAAAAACTGGTTTATCACATGAATAATTAAATAATCCAGTAGATCAGAACGTTTGTGTCCATCTTCAGTTTTAACGCTGCTGGATTTGTAACTTTATGACAAACGTGGTTCAACTCTTCTGATTCCAGGTCATTAGAAATGATCAGCTGTTTTGTAGTTCAGGTTGAATCCTCCTGAACCTGCGACATCAATCCAAACCTGCCACGTATAAAAATGTTGCGTTATTAAAATGAAACTACGACAGAGTTTTGATCTTGGAGCTTGTGTGGTGTCTTGTGGAGACGTGTCTGCAGACACGGGTCGTGAGTCACCTCTTGAGCAGCAGCAGCACAGAGTTCGCGGTGCTGGCGTCGAGTCCGGTGGTGGGTTCGTCCAGGAAGAGGACGGGCGGGTCGATGATCAGCTCCATGCCAATATTCGTCCTCTTCCTCTCGCCACCGGAGATCCCTCGAATCAGCTGAGTGCCCACCTGGAAGGAGTTGCTTTTCTTTTAGTTCAGAGCGTTGTGGTCGGGGCCCCGTTGTGGGACATGAAATAAAAAGTGTGGGGTCTTTGTGGCCCCAAATGTTAGGACACACACATTATGTTTAAAAAATCATAGTCATAAATACATAGTTATTCTTAGACACATAGACACAGGACAGAACATTCAGTGTCTCTTGCCTGGACATGGATTATCGGGGCTCCACCGTGGAGCCAGACCTGGGGGAGGGGCTTGTCAGTGGGCGCATGGTGACCTGGTCTCTACCCATGAGGCCCGGTCGGGCTCAGCCTGAAGGAGAAACATGGGTTTGTCTTCCTGTGGGTCCACCACGTGCAGGAAGAGCCACAAAAGTCACGTGCATGACGCCATGGCCAAGATGGCGGCCTTGACACTGACCGTGGTTTAAAGCTGCTCTTGGGACATGGAACGTGACCTCTGGTGGGGGAGGAGCCTGAGCTTGTGCGCCAGGTTGAAAGATACTGACTAGATCTAGTTGGGCTCACCTCGACGCACAGCATGGACTCTGGAACTGATCTCCTTGAGAGGGTCAGGACCTTATTCCACTCTGGAGTTGTCCATGGTGAGAGGTGCTGAGCTGGTGTGGAGCTATGAGACTGACTGATGGACTGGTGCAGCGTCTGCAGTACTGTGGACTCTGTGCTGGTCCGTTGTGGTGAAGAGGGAGCTGAGCCACAAGGCAAAGCTCTCTGTTCACCGGTTGGTCTATGTTCGTACCCTCACCTCTGGTCATGAACATCTGGCCAAAAGAATGAGATCGTATATGAGCAGGCGGTTGAGATGAGTCTCCTCTGCAGGGTTGATGGAGTCAGACACAGTGGGGTTATTTTTGTTTGTGGGGGGGATTATTTGCAATGTTTTTGTGGGTTTATAGGGTTTAGGACTGATTAGCACTGTGTTTGGGCTTATTAGCAATTATTGTGGGGCTTAATAACATTTTTTGGGGCTCAGTCAAGATGTTTTTTGGCTCATAAGTTGTGCTTTTGTTCACATTAGCGTTGTCTTTTTTGGGCTCATCAGGTTTGGGGGTGTGTGGTGGTGCGCTTTGAATTTTTTTTTTTTTTTTTTTTACTTGTTAGCTTTTAAAGGGATACATTTTGGGTTACTATCTGTTTGTTATAATTTATTAATATCCATTAGTTTTTGGATTTTGCTCAATTTTCAGGACGCTGGTCTTTGTTGGGTTTTTTTCTGGACCACTTCTTTAATTTATTACATCCTGTTTACTTTGTTTTTATTACCTGTGCTTCATTTCTTCTATTTTCATTCTTTATTTTATTTTCTGTACTTTTCTGAGTTTTGGTTCAGTTCTTTTTGTTCTCCACTCTTTAACGGCGCCAGATCTTTGCATTTGTTTAGCGTTGACTCGTTCTCAGAGTTTTCCTCCCTCACCTTGGAGTCTGCCACTCGTCCCAGTCCCAGTTCCTGGATCAGCTTGGTGACCTTCTGCTCTTTCTCCTGCTGAGTGATGGTCGACGGGAGACGCAGCGCCGCTGAGAAGGTCAAGTTTTCTCTGACGGTCAGAGTTCCCATCACCACATCGTCCTGCAGACCAGACGCCACAGCTATCAAAAGCTAAACATCAACCTTTTCGATAAAATTTACATCAACAACATGAATTTCATTTACTCTGTTGGAAATTCTTCCTTTAAAACAATTAACGTGACAAAAACAGAAGGAACTGAGGAAACTGATGTCGCTGCAGAAGGTTTGTTCACTTCCGTCCAGGAACTCTCCTGAAAGAAAACATTTAGAATCTGAAGCCTCAGGTTTGACCTTCGGCCTGCAGGTTTGACCTTCGGCCTGCAGGTTCGACCTTGGGCCTGCATCACCCACCTGCACCACATATCCAGACAGACACTTGAAGTTTGGAGGCTGAGGAGCTCCGTCAATCAGGACTTCTCCTGAAAGACCTGCAGGATCTTTTCTGGCTGCCAGGATGTCCAAGAACCTGAAGAAACAAACACAGTTCTGGTCAAACATCTGACTTCCTGTAGAAAATGTCATCTAGGGACTTAAATCTTAAAAAGTATGAGACGTTACGAGGACTTCATGCTTCGTGTCACCAGTTAGTGGCGTCACCCAGTTCAGGTGAACTCACCAACATTTACGTATAAAAACATTTATTTTGCTCTTTTATGTAGAAATATTTTCTCATATTGTGTAAAACTGTAAATCAGTCAAGTTAAAGAAATGTTTTAATGAAGACTGTTGGAAACTCACGATGACTTCCCGCTTCCTGTCGCGCCCATGATGGCGTTCAGACCTGGCTTCATGAGCCCACTGAGAAGAAGAAAACATCCAGTAAATGCTTGTGTTAGTAAAATATCTAATGGACCACTGGGCTTGTGGAGTCAAGATGGCCACCGCAGCTAATCAGAGTCAGAGAATCTTTATTGTCATTTGCACCACATGTGGTACATGTGATGAAACAAGATGATGTTCACAGGGTCCCAGTTACATCCAACAATAAAATGTAAAATAAAAACATTAATAAGATCTAAGATGTGAACTAAGAAAAACACCAACTAAAAATCATCACTCTTTGTTGAAACCAGGTCTCTCTTTAAATGAGTCCCGAGGCTCAATGGGACTAACCTGTAGAAGTAAAGGTTGAATGAAATGAAGGAACACTAGAGGGCAGTGAAGGACAGAGTTTACTGAGCGAGTTAAAAATAAAAACTCTAGTTTTACAGCATTTCTCAGGAAGTGTATGTTCACAAAAACCAGAATAAAAACAAAAATAAATGTGTGGCTACAAGACCAGCTGACCATTAATGTGATTTATTGCGTTTTACCCAGAAATATGAGCCGAATGCTAAAGTTAGCTGAAGCGGATGCTCGTGTAAAAGTCACCCCTCCCATCTTCACCTGGAGCAGAACGTTTGGTTCTGCAGGTGATAACGAGTGAAGATGGTGTTTCCTTATCGTTCATAAAAACTACATGAGTGGGACCGTCTTGTTGGACAGTGGGTTCGTGATAACTTCAGCTGTAAACCACTTCAGCTGCTCTGCCCTTTGGCCACGTAAAGTTTTATAACCTTTAACATTTTACAGATAAACACTGGTGGAGTTTACTGTTGGGATGAAAATGAACATGTCTTTCCAACAACGTGCGTTTTATAAATGATCCAAATATAAATTTAGAAAACGTTCTGATAACAATCAGCTGATCTGAACCCGGGTTTCACTCTGGTAATGATTAAACACCAAACGATAAAACACTAAAGATGCTCCGTACACGAGATGACCTTTGACCTCCTGCAGCTTTCATAACATCCACATCATAAAAGAGACTGTTATCAAACATGGTGTCAGGGAACCCTCCTGCTGCCCTTGGGTTAAACGACCCCCAGGTCTTCAGACCTACAGTAACTTGACCCCTGAAGGTTTACGTTTATTTTAGATTCATAACAGGAAGTAAACATGAGCCGCAGTCATATTCGCATCGTGTTAAATCATTTTTCATTGTGTGACTGTTCATGAAGAGTTCTCTCTCCTGTCATCCATTTTTCTTCTGTACGTTTTCCAGCATCTTTCTCAATTTTTGTTCCATTTCAACAAATCATGAATCAAAATGTTCGGCTCTTTCAGCTGTGACTTTTAGTACTGGTGCAACTTTAGCTTTTTGAAATATTTAGCTTTTTCTGACATTTGAACTGAGCTCATCCTTCATATCTTTAGATGTGTTTAAAACCTTTTACAGCTTCTTTCACTTTTTGTTCTGCTTCAGCTTCTTTCAGCTTCCTTCTGCTAATTATTTTAAAAAAAAATCTACTTTCAGCTCATTTCAGCTGTTTTTTCAGCCATTTTGTGCTTCTTTCAGATTCTTTTGCTAACTACAAATTTTTGTGCTTCTAATTTCATTCTGCTAAATTCAGCTTTATGTTCCGCAAGTTTATGCTTAATATGCTATTTCAGCTACTATTTAGCCATTTTTATGCTAATCTTAGCTTTTTCAACCAATTCCACATTTATTGCACTTATTTAACCTTTTCTCAGCCTAATTCAGCAAAATTGTGCTCTCTCCACTTCATTCTGGAAATTTGCGCTTCTTTTTTGTATTTTTAGCTACTTTTCAGCTACATTTGGACAATTTCAGCTTTTTTCAGATAATTTTCACTTTTTGGGCTCATTTCTGATTCTTTCAGCCGAACTGGACAAACGTGCATTTTTATTTATTTCTTCTTCTAATTTAAGCTGGTTCTACCTTTTCAGCTAGTTTTTTTTTTCTTTTTTTTGCATTTTTTTTTTGCTTTTTTTTTTGCTAATTTTAGCTGTTTTCAGATCAGTTCAATTTTTTTGTGGTAATTTCTACTACTTTCTGCCTAATTAAGTTATTTATGCTAATTGCAGCTTGTTCCAGCTTTTTCTGCTATTTCAGCTACTATTTAGCTGTTTTTATGATAACTAGCTTTTTCAGAAAATTCCATATTGTTTTTGTTCATTTCGGCTCTTTCCACTTCCTTCTGGTAGTTTAAGCTTCTTTCTGCCTTCTCAGCTATTTTTTATTTTTAGCTAATTTCAGCTGATTTAAATCTAATTCAGCAAATATGTGTTCTTTCTGTTTTCTTCTGCTAATTTAGGCTTGTTCTTCCATTTCAGCTACATTTCAGCTTTTTTAGTGAACATTTTTTCTGAAAGTCGCTCATCGTAAACTATGACATTAAAAAAGTTTGTCCTTGACTCGATCGGACTGTTCAGGTTGGAGGAGTTTACTCCGGTAGTTTTCCGGACATATTGATGTGCAGTCCTGAAATGCAGGTCCACAGCTAACGTAAACAAAGATCATTTTTCTGCGTACGTCACTCAACACATCTGAACGTAAATATGGACCAGTTCTTTAAAAGTGTCTGACTGGTCCGTCCCAAACGTTTCTTCCAGGTCACCGCTGTTGACCGAGCAGTTTGACTGACACTTCAACGTTTTCGTAGATAAAAATAAATAAAAGTGGTCGTTACAAACTATTAGAAGGACACATAAATCATGGATTAGAGGAAAACTGTGCAGATTTTGATGACTGTTTTTTTTTTTAATCCATCGTCATGACTGCAAAATTTTCACATGATGGTCTACAATGACTCAGCAGTTTCACTTCTGCGTTTCTACAAAATCATTTCTGGTTCTTGTGGAACTAAAACCGCTGGTTGTATTTTTACTCACAGGCCTGAGGAAGCAACATCAGCAGATCTGTAGCCTCACGACAGTTTGATGACTCAGCAAACATGAAGTCATTGAAGGAACCAGTATAGTCCATGAACTGGAAGAATGAAGATGTTGAGGTTCTCCTCAGGAGTGACAAGGATGGAGAAGATCAGGAATGAGATCATCAGAGGTACAGGACATGTTGAACAACTGGGAGATAAAGTTAGAGAGGACACACTGAGATGGTTTGGACATGTCCAGAGGAGGGGAAGTGGTTTGGACATGTCCAGAGGAGGGACAGTGGTTTGGACATGTCCAGAAGGGGGACAGTGTATGGACATGTCCAGAGGAGGGACAGTGGTTTGGACATGTTCAGAAGGGGGACAGTGTATGGACATGTCCAGAGGAGGGACAGTGGGTATATTGGTAGAAGGATGCAGCTGCCAGGAGAAGACAAAGAGGAGACATGTGGATGCAGTTAGAGAGGACATGGAGGTTGTTGCAGTGAAGACAGTGAGATGGAGGAGGACTCACTGTGGAGAGTCCTGAAAAGGGAAAAGCCAAAAGAAGAATATTAATAGATTGTGTAATGTAAAATTTACTCTTACACAGTGAATTTCACTGAGTTCTTGTCCTGTGCTGATCTGGAGCATGAAAACATCCACTGCAGGAACTATTATAAGTTATTAGCAGCCTGGATATTTTTCTGTCTTCTTTGTCTTAATGTTGGTCGATAAGAAATAAAAATAAATGCCTCAGGTAACACCGTGAGCTTCACTACCTCCACATTACAGCTATCTTTGTTAGTTTGTCTGAGGTTAGCTCACTCTGGATTACATTTCATCATGGGAGGAGTGATCTTACTGTTCATGTAAAATATTTGATAATGTTCTTATAGAAACAATTCCTGAATGTTGCTCATACTGTGTTAATGCTACATGTTTGTCTCTTCACTCTACAACTGGGTAAGTTTACAGTAGACATAGACCTACTGGAGTTTTAATGAGGTGTTTTAAGTTACTAATACCAAGTCTCTTGTACATGAGTCCTTGAGGCTCAATGGGATTAATCTGCCTAAATAAAGGTTGAACGAATGATGATCATATTGCTTTATGCTAGGCCATTAGTAAGAAGGAGTGATTATTATTATTCATATTGGCTAGTGATTTTTTCTTAAAACTTAACTTGAGCTACACTGTGTTTCTTACTGTGACTAGGATGTGTGAGAGAAGCAGAATGTGCTCTATTCATACAAGGAGGGCTGTTGGTCAGGTTACTTCTTGTTGTGCCATTAACTCTAAAATAGTTATTGAATCAGGTGTTACATGTGTAGATAAAACTAGATGTTAAACAACCTGTTAAAATACTCCAGAATGCAGGAAATGGCATCTACTTTATTCAAATTTTTCTGGGGGAGGACCCTTAGATTCCCCTCCACATTACAAACATGCTTCTAATGGCCACCATGTTGCTCACCATCTTCCAGAGCAGGACCCTCACATGTAACGTACTACACATCTCATGAACAAGAAGATTATTGTGGTTTCCATTTGAGGTGGGTCAAATCACTTCTGTGAACAGTAAACTACTGGAAGTTGCTGCTGTGATTTGATTCTTTTAATAAACTACGTAACTTGCTATGATCCCAGGTTTTGAACTACTGGTGTGTGACCACAGCGTGCACATCTGATGTTGCTCACAGTGGTCCTCAGTGCACTCAGGGAGCTTGTGTGTTTGCCCAGACGCATGAAAAATTAGAGGGAACACTGGTCAGGTACACCACCTCTGTCATGTTACCAGTAAAAGGTACAATAACAGCAAGTGAAGCTTCTTTGTCACAGTTTTCAGTTTAACTTCTTGTCCCAGTTGTAGAAAATTTTGTAATAAATATCCATCAAACCTTTCCTTTAATCAGGAACAGAGTCTTTGTGTTTGCACTTTATACAACAAAGATAAAATCCACTAAACAGTAAAAGAAATCTCCCATAGACATCAGTGGTGTTCAGGTGAAAACAAGTGGTTTGGATCCCACTCTGGCCTCCCAGTAGAACCATCGGTCGCGGGTCAGGAAGTTGGACTTTCCATGACTGAACTGCTGGTTCCTCAGCTTCACACTTGTTCAGTTCGTTTGGTTGATAATCTAAATGTTTCCTCTAAAGCGTTCTTTTTCTCTGCTTCAGTTTTGATCAATGAAATGATCCGAGCTCATTCTAGGGTTAAATGTCAGTGCATCATTGAATAACACTCATTACTCTTTTGTCTAAAACGGATGAAGTTCATTTAGACTAATTGTAGGAAAATGTTCTGTAATTTGATCATTTTTCAGCAGATTTAAAGGTTTGTGCAGCATCAGGAGGTGAAACAACCATCCTGCAGGATGATGAACTGAGCTGCTTGTAGGTCTCTAGTTCCTAGAACATTTCATCTTCATCAGACTGCAGCTTTCAGGTCCAGAGGAGATAAATCCAGCTTCTGATCCGAGTCACACAACTGGTTCTGATTCTGCTGAGAGCTGGATCTCTGCTCACATCAAACTGATTTACTGATGAGGAAACATCAGACACAGCTTTGTTGCCATGGTTACAGCCAGCAGTTAGTCCCAGTGTTTTTACTCCCACTGACTTGGAACCAAGTCCATGACCTATCAGCATGTCACCTGTAAGGTCTCCATCCTGGGAGGATGAGGATGAGGAAGGAAATGGACAAAAACAAACGTGAGACTTTCTTGTTCTGTTAAACAGTTTTATTCACTCAGTCTTTATTTGAAGCTTTCATATAAAATCATGACCGTGGAACTTCATTTGTGTGCGTGCGTGCGTGTGTGTGTGTGTGACAGCGTGGACAAACAGGACAAAAAATGGCAGCCAGCGGCGTTCCTGGCGGTTCGAAGGCTGAAACAAAACGAGGCACTTGTTATAGTCCAGAGCTACAGGACGTCCTGTCACTGTGTTGCTATGGCAACGCTGAGGACAACAGCTGGACCTGACATCTGTGTGTGTGTGTGTCTATGGGGGGAGCAATGTTTCATCCTCGGAATAAAGTTTAGATCAGTTTTTACAGGCAAGCAGACAGTTTAGATCTTCTAATCCAATAATCAATAATAGTTCACGTTATCAATAAAAATTATTCTTAATGTTTTTGATCATTTACATGTTTAAGTTTATAAAAATAAAAAATCATTCCTGTCAGTCACATGCTCAGAGGACAGTGGTAGGACAATGCGGACATTACGTGTTTGCATACAGTTTAAAGGATGTAGGAAGTGATGATGATGGGCTGAAGGGGCGGAGCTTGTTCCAGCAGATTGTGTAGGGGTGGAGCCTAACCCTGCTGCATCTGAAAGGAGGTGCAGCAAATGTTGATGCTATTCCAATCATGCAACAGGTTCCAAGATGGCTGCTCATGCTGGTGATCGCCATGGTAACCAGGATCCCAGCCAGTTGCTGCTAGCGCAGTTGGAGCTCTGAGAACGAGGCATGATGGGTAATGGAAGTGAAGGTGTGGCTCAGTGGCTGTCTCTTATGGTCCAATAAAAAGACAGCGAGAGGGGCGGGGCTTCTCTCAGCAGGCCAACCAAAAAAGCCCTTTTTGAAAGCCAATAAAAACTTTCAGCCAATAAGAAAGAAGACTGCTGGCCATTCAGAGAGAGAGCCCGCCTGCTTGGCCCCGCCCACTGAGCTGGCTGCTGCTCTGAACCTGGATCAGTCTCCGAGAGCTTGGCTTCAGCCAGGGGCCCGGGGCGCCCCCCTGTCGCCATGACGACACCGACACGTCCTGAGCTGCTGATTGGACGATTTCTGAGAAGCTGGCTGATGATTGGCTAACGGACAGATGCTGGTCTTCATCCATTGGCATCAGGAAGGAGAACGGTGCCCGCGGAGCTGCAGCCGAGCTCCCAGGAAGCTGTGCAGGTTGAGGGGCGTCAGCTCGGGTTTTAGGTAAGCTCCTGCTGCTCCTCTCCAGCTGGTTCTGGTCGTACCGTCTCCTCTGCTTGATGATCTGACTTCTTTCCTTCTCCTCTTCCTCCACCCTTTTTCTTCTCCTCTGCTCCTCCTCCACTTGAGCTTCTTCCTCCACCAGGTCCAGGTTAGGAGGTCGTCCTCCTGTTCTGGGTTTAGTTTTCGCTTTCCTCTCCCTCCTCTCTCCTCTTCCTCCTCCTGCACCGTCTCCACCTCTTGAGCGGTGGCTGAGGGAGGCGGTAGTCATGGTCACTGAGCCCTGCTCCTCTGTGTGTGGGGAGGAGGAGAAGCCTCCTTCCTCAGGGCCTGAAGGGTCAAAGAGAGAGAATTCAACCAACAGTGGCAGTAAACAAACAAACAAGGCGACTCATTAAAGCTGCTTCAGTCTGGATCAAGACTCGACATCGTTCCTCTGATTTAATCTGTTCACATCTCGAGTCGAACAAGAAATCCATGAAACCAGAACTGAAGGCTCCTCAGAGGTCAAACTCCCACTGACCCCCCATCAAAAATAAACATGAGAACACCTTGTGGTACCATCAGAACCTCCTGCTGCTCACAGGTCCAGAAGTTCTTCTAGGGGGGAGGGAAGGGGAGGAGGAGGAGGAATTATGAAGATAAAAAGCAGAAAGGAAGCAGATTTACAAACCGCGAGTTTTCAGTTCGACCAATCACGTAGAAGCACGGCTCGCCCTGCTTGGAGTTGGTCATACAAAGAGACAGGCTGGACAGCTCCACTGGAGGAGGAAGAGGAGGAGCAGGAGGAGGAGAGAATGACAGAAAGTAGACAGGAAGTTAAGCTCAGCACCTGTCCACAGCTGGAGCTCACCTGGTTCATCGTTGTGGTAAAGCTTTGACACATATTTACAATTCTGCAACATTTTAATGATTTAAAAAAACAGGAGGATGTTTTTATAACAGAATGAACCTTCTTGATTTTATTAAAACACACTTTCCAACTTGAGTACGTTAAAAACTAAAAGTTTGTCACAAAACATTTTTCTTTATTTCTGTTGGATTTTTTAAACTCAAACCTGATTTTCTGTTCTTTAAACTACAGCATTCCTTTTACTTTACTGGTAGGAATTATTCATAAAACTTTTTTTTGACACCCTGTCGACAAAACTGGACCGAATCCTTCACTCATGAAGTTGGGAGTGTTTTCTCAGATCACACCAGTTGTTGGTTCACCAACTATCTCTCTGTGTTCAACATAATGGTACTTCTTCCAGTTTTTTACTGTCAACAATGGTGTACCACAAGGCTCAGTCTTAGGACCAACCCTCTTTACAATCTACATAGGTAATGTAGGCCA
>JARVLU010024643.1:0-20693 GCA_031762415.1 Simpsonichthys santanae
TGCAGAAAGAAAAGCTCTGCAGAGAGTGGTGAAGGCTGCACAGAAGATGTTGGAGTCAGTCTCCCCACCATCACAGATATCTACACCTCCAGATGCAGGAAGAGAGCCACCTGCATCATGAAGGACCCCACTCACCCAGCACATACTTTTTGCCCCGCTCCCCTCAGGAAGGAGGAGCATTAAGTGTAGAACCACTAGACTGAGGAACAGCTTCTACCCTGAGGCTGTTAGACTCATGAATATCTAATAATCTGTTGTGCTACTTTTACGTCTTTGTTTTAACTTGTTAAAAAAAAATCTGCATTTCTCTCTTATGATTGTCTATTGTTGCTTGTCCAAGGAAAATTTACTGTCGCTGTTGTCATCATTCTTAGTTTGTAGCAGGTCTCTCTTGTAAATGAGTCCTCGAGGCTCATTGAGATTAACCTGCCTAAATAAAGGTTGAATTAAATATCTAACCAGGATAATCACTGTGAAAAATCACATCATGTTGCTGCTGATCTGTTTCATGTTGATGTGTTCATGCGTTCTCATCTGCTCACACAGACTCATGTTCATGCTGCTGTTTGAAGTAATGTTTTTATGCTATTAGTGCTTAGTGTATTATTTAGCTGATGTTTTTCTTAGTTCATATCTTAGATAATATTACTGTTTTTCTTTTACATTTTATTGTTGGATGTATCTGGGACCCTGTGTATATAATCTCGTTCCACCACATGTACCACATGAGATACGAATGACAAATAAATCTCTCTGACTCCATGGATTCATTAGAGTTGTTCTGGATGCTGATGGCTTTGGGCAGGAGGATCTCTTGTCCATCCCACAGCATAATGAAGAAACTGGCTGCAGATGCTGATCAGTCCACCCAGACCCAGCAGACTTCTCGGTCCTCTTGTGCAGCAAGGCTGCCTGAATACTGCGCAGAACTCCTCCCAGAGCGATGGCCATTTCTCCAAGCAGCCTGCTGAGCCCCTCGTCGCTGCAGACTTAACTGCATGTGCCGGGGGACGATCTCGTTCCTCCCACTGTCATGAGCCGCGTTTTCCGCTATCACCAAGATCTCGGCAGTCAGGCACTCGAGCACAGCCTCCAGGTAGATGGTAATGCATCCACAGCACCTCCTTTTCAACTCATTTGGGATTTGGGGCTGAGGTATTATTTGAGCTTTTGAGATGTTAATCAGCAGCTCCCAGTTGTAGCAAACCACCTTGTTCTTATGGTTACACATCATAACAAGTGTCCAAAAGTAGCAAAGGTTTCAGTAAAAATCCTTCCAGCGGAACAGAATCTGATATCAGAGGAAGTAATCATCCGAAAAAAGCGATTTACATCCAGAAAAAAAGAGGAATTACAGTTTTCAAAAGCATAATCTCAGAATGAATGTAATGCAGCCACATTGAGCAGCGCAGTTCTGGAACTCGAATTCAGTGACAACACGGAAAAAGCTGTGCAAGTCAAAAATTACATGCATGCACACATACTAGAATATATTTCTGAATTGACAAAAATAATTATCTGGTCTCTCTTGTAAATTAGTTCTCGAGGCTTAATGGGTCTAACCTGTATAAATGAAGGTAGAATGAAAAATACCTTCATTCAAACCATCCACGTCTGCTAGATCCCATCCCAGCCAGACATTTCCCTTAATTAATAACCACATTTTGGGTCTGCTTAGTCTATCTCTAATGCAGGGGTTCTCAAACTTTTGGGTTACATTGGAGAAAAAGTTTCAGGGACACCCTCATGTTTATCAATTACTTTTCTTCCAATTGTCTCTTCAGTGCAATGGAAAAATTTATGAAACATAAATACTTAATACTTTAATAGTCAATACAATTAGTTATATAATAGTGTATAGTGTATAATTTAATCGTTAAAAGCATGGGGTATTTTTCATTCAAGACACAATCAACAACTTCCAAAAACTACAGTTTTGAGAACATTAACAGTATCAAAAACCACTTTAAAACTTTACCTATTCACATAATGAACATAAATGTATTGCCAATTCTTCAAATTATTACAGAAAACTCTTTACATAAAACCAAACGGATTCATAACAGCAGTAGTCATAGGGACAAGATGGTTATTATTAATAGACAAATCACAAATCTGATCTACTTTTCTAAGAGTTCAGCTCATCGCTGGACAGTTCCCAAATAATCATAACAATACAATTTTTAAAAACCATCTCACATTCAAAACAGCAGGTTTTTTTAATGCTTTCATTTTCTTATAAACAAACTCTCAACATTTTTGGCCAAAAAATACATATATTATTCATATTCCTATATATTTTCAAATAACACCTCAATAATTCTTCCCATCACAGCACTCAGTTTGTAGCTGAAGGCTCAGGGTTCGGGTGGTAAGTGAATCTAACTTATTTAAACAGCAGTTTTTTTTCAGCTGGTGCTGGTTGTCCTGATGACCACATCTTCACACAGATGGCTGGACTCAACCTGGTCTCTGTCCCTGATCCTGACGCTCCTTCAGAGCCAGAATTGCTTTTCTGTAGAGATCTGTCAGCAAACAGTCGGGAGTTTCAATTAAAGCTGTGATTTTTGTCATTTCAGGGTTACTGTGTTTGACTGACAGGTGGACTAAGAGGATTTCACTCACCAAAGGTGGAAGAAAGGTCCACGGGTTGGGAATACGCCTCAGGCATCTCCTCTATGTTGATCTTATTTTTTCTTTTCACTTTCCCGATTTTTTTCTTTGGCCTCTTTTTACCTTTAGCTGCAAGTAAAATAAAACATTAATCAGTTTTGCAATTATGAGTTAAAACAGCCAATAAATAATAAAACAATTCAACCTTTCAGCATCGTCTCATCGTTTTCGAGTGCTTCTACAACATCCAGCGTCTCTTCCTCCACTTGTGTTTGACATTTCAGTTTGTTTTTCTTTGGAGGAATCAAAGCACTGCTGGCTTTGTTTCTGTGAACACAGTTTTCTTGCTCTCCTTCGTTGCCTTCACCCTCCTCTTCCTCTTCTTGTTCCCGAGCCGCCTCATCTTTTTCATTCTTGTCGGCCTCAACGGACTTCTTCTTCTTCTTCGTCGTCCTCAGCTGCTTTTTCAGAGAGGTCTCCTGGAAAAATCAAAAACGTGCATTCATGTTGACGCTCACACAGTATCAGATGATTTCACTTCTGTGAAAATCAAATGACAGAAAAACAAAGAACACCAACTTGAGCATTCTTATGCTCCAGATTGTCCTGCTCTAGAGAAAAACCTTCTTTGAAAATGAAAATGCAGCGCGAACACTGAATGCTGGGTGATTTTGCTCAGATTTACGGGTACTAAAGATGCTAAAACTGAGTTAAAGTTGTTAAAGAAGCTAAAGAAAAGAAGCACAAGAAGATAGCCAGAAGTTGGATAAAGCAAAATGCTTGGTTAAAGCCAAATGTAGGAAAAGTCTATCTAGTATTAAAAAATACTAGTTAAAACTAACAAAATACAAGCTAAAAGCAGCAAATTGCTAACCAAAAGTAGCTAATAGTAATAAAATGCTTTTGAAAGTAACAAAAAACTAGTTGAAAATAGCAAAATATAAATTAGAAGTAATAAAATTATAATTAAAAGTAACAAATTGCTTGAAGTAGCAAATGATAACTAAAAGCACTGGTAGCTAAATGTGAACTAAAAGTAGCAAAATACTAAAGTAACAAACTGATAGTTTAAAGTAGCTAAATGTTAACTACCGGTAAACGTAATAAAATGTTGGTTAAAATTGACAAATCACTGGTTTAAAGTAACAAATGGTAACTAAAAGTTGCTAAATGCTAACTAAAAGTAGCAAATTACAGTGTAAAAGGAAAAAAAAGCTAATAAAAGTAACAGATCACTAGTTTAAAGGTGCAAGCACATGCAAATGCTAACTAAAAGTAATAAATGCTAATTAAAAGTAACAAAACACTAGTATAAAGTATGGTAGTAAATGCTAACTAAAGTAGCTAAATTTTAACCAAAAGTTGCAAACCTTAACTAAAAGTGGTTAAATGTTAACTAAAAGTAGCAAACCTTAACTAAAAGTAGCTAAATGATATCTTAAAGTAACAAAATGCTAATTAAAATTATCAAAACACTAGTTTAAAGTAGTAAATGCTAACTAAAAGTAGCTAAATTTTAACTAAAAGTTGCAAACCTTAACTAAAAGTGGCTAAATGTTAACTAAAAGTAGCAAACCTTAACTAAAAGTAGCTAAATTATATCTGAAAGTAACAAAATGCTAATTAAAATTATCAAAACACTAGTTTAAAGTAGTAAAAGCTAACTAAAAGTAGTTAACTAAAAGTAGCTAAATGATATTGGAAAGTAACAAAATGCCAACTACAAGTAACAAAACACTAGTATAAAGTATGGTAGTAAATGCTAACTAAAAGTACTTTGTAGATAAATGTTGACTAAACGTAGCAAACGTTAACTAAAAGTAGCTAAATGAAACTAACAAAATGACAAAAAGCAGCAAATTTCTAAGAAAAAGTAGCAAAATGCTAGCTAAAGTTAAAAGTAGCAGAACGATGGATAAAAGCTAAAATTATAAAAACTGTTAAAAGTCAGAAGTAGCAGAACAGCAATTATAAACTAAAATTAACATTAGAAGACAAAAACAGGACCAAGATCATTTCAAAGAGATTAATACGTTGAGGGACAACTTAAGACAATTTTATGTATTTCTAAAAGAAAAAATGTAAATGAAATAAAATGTTTTTAAAAGTCTAAAAGGTCATAGCGCCTGTCTCCTGAATGAGCTGAACGTTTTGATATATGAAGAGCTAAAACAGCTCAACACATGCAGCAGTAGTTTGCAAAAAAACAAACAGATCAACAAATGTATGAATCAGCGTTCATATCAAACACAAGGACTTTGTTTACATAATTTACAAATGCCAATTAACAGAAGTATGTTACTGTGATTGTATTTTACTCTGTTTGTATTTTAATGTATTTTTGACAGACGTTAGCACAGCTACAGATTTTTCTCTAAATGTTACCGTTTGCAGGATGTTCCTGATGGGCTGCATCGTTCCCTCGGCCTTGCTCTTTTTCTTTTTCTCTCTGGGTCCATGGATCTGACGCAGATCTGACTTGCTGGATTGCATTCTGAGATGGCACATTAGACAAAAAAAGAAGCACATTTTAAATAATATTCCTTGGTGAACCGAATGCTGTCCTGCAATAATTCAATCTTTAATTCTGTATTGAAAGCCTGTCTCACCGTTCCACTTTGGCTTTTCGTTGCACTTTCTCAGACTTTCCTTTCTTTTCTCTTTCTCTCGGCTCCAGGGGCCTCTTGCTGTCCTGGGCCACCCGAGCGCACAGCTCTGGATAATCCAGACAAACGGCCCGCAGCAGCCAGCGAAGGCCTCGCAGAATCTTCCTGTCCGACCAACGCCGCAGGTCCATTAAGGCTGAGCAAGGCTCCTGAGCCGACAGAAAAGGTGGACTCAGGTCACACAGAACAGTTTTAATTCTCCCAGCTGTGATCGGTTTTACTCACAATATGGCACAGACAGCGGCTCTGGTTGACCAGCTTCTCTAAAGACAGAATCTCAATCAGTTCACTTCCCACCAAGGCGTTCATTTTGTCCTGTTTGTTGGCCAGCCTGAAACCGAACGGACAACCGAAGCGTGAGTATCTGTTCTTTGAGCACCAGCCGAGCGTGATGGTGGATCATCAGGTTAAAGGAAAGGGTAGTTACACTAGTACAGGTTTGCCCGCCACCCTCGGCTGCTTCAGCAGCTCTGCCAGGACCTCCCGGGCCTCCTTCATCCTCTGCCTGTCGCTGGAGTCCACCACAAAGATTAGGCCGTGAGCTTCTCCGTAGAGCTCCCTCCAGGCTCCGCGACACTCCACGGATCCGCCGACGTCCAGCAGAGTGACCAGGTAGTTCTCAACCCTCAGCTCGTTCCTGACGCAGCCGTGGGTGGGCCCCGGGTCAGCACCAGTGGGAACTGAAGCAGAACCGGTTGTTGTTTTACAATCTGAATAAAAACCTCGTTGCTGCAGTTACTGGCAGCGCTGTGTGAATGTTTTGTCTCCAACAAGGTTCGGTCAGGTCATCTGGTCTTGTTTTTGTTGAGACGTTTCGTCCTTCATCCAAAAGACTTCATCAGTCCGAGGAGCTACAAACAAACTGAGTCCCACAAGCAGCACACTCCCATGGTGGACCAACCAGTTTGATGGCGATGAGGGGTTTTCTGGGGCCCGCCCTCTCCCCCGTCGACTCCTCTTAAAGTTCTTTGGAAGAAGAATGCAACGTCTCAACAAAAACAAACCGTCCAGATGACCTGACTGGACCTTGTTAGATTTTTGTTACCTGGATTATCGAGCATGAGCTTTGAAGAAATGTTTTGTCTATTTGTTTATGTTTTATTTGTTTTTGCGCTCCATCTACCTCTGCGTTCTTTATGTTGTTTTTCATTAATAAACATTCGGCTCATTCAGAACAGCTATAGCTTTTGAATTTTTGTGATTTTTATGCTTTTAACTTTTTTTTAATCTAACAAATACTTTGAGATTTCTTTAGTCCTTTCAAAAACATTATTCTCTTTAAATTCTAATTGCACTATTTCAATCTTCTTATGCTACTTTTAGCTTTAAGCTAATGTTTTGCTTGTTTTAGTTTGTGACTAACCATTTGCTACTTTTTGCTAGCCTTTTGCTACTTTCAGCTTTTGGATGCAGTTCTGCTACTTTTAGTATTTTGCCAGCCTTTTGCTACTGTTGTCTAACGTTTGCAATTTTTTATATTTAAGGTAGAATTTCACCACCTTCAGCTTACCATTTTAATTTGTAGCTGCAATTTTGTTACTTTTAGCTATACTGTTTGCTACTTTTAGCTTTTACTTTGCATTTTGCTATGTTTAACTTTTATATACCCTTCTACTACTCAACTTTTATAGCTAGCCTTTTTGCCACTGTTGTCTATATTTTACAATTATTTAAACTTTATCTAGCATTTTGCCACTTACAGCTTTTAGCCAACATTTTGCTACTTATATCTCATCTTTGCTCGTTTTATTTTTAAGCTAGCACTTTGCCATTTTAATATTTTCCCTCTGTTTTAGCTAATTTGGTTGGTGCTGTGCTGGTTATTAATTAAATACTGTTAGTTTTAGCTAGTGGTTTTTTTTTTTTTTTTTTTTTTTAGTTTTAGCTTCTGATTTGCTGTTTTGCTGCTTTAACTTTAAGCTTCTGTTTTACTGTTTTCAACTTTTAGCAACTGTTTTGCTGCTCCAGCCATTAGTTTCTGTTTTGTTGCTTGTTACTGCTATTCTTCTGCTTTTAGTTTATTTATTTATTTTCATTTACCCTTTATTTATTATACAGGTAGTCTCATTGAGTCACGAGAACTCATTTTCAAGAGAGACCTGTTTTTGGGAGCAGATGGTGGGGGTTAAGGGCCTTGCTCATGGGCCCATAGTGGGGCAAATGAGGGTGGAGGCAGGTGTGGGTGTTTCACCTTTTCCACCCACATTTTGATGTATGGCACTGGGAGTTGAACCTGCGACCTTCCAATCACAGGCCCATCTTCTCTATCTGCGCCTCCACCCCCCCCCCCACCCCCCTTTAGTTTAGCTCATGTTTCGCCCGTTCTCTGCTCGTTTTGACTTTAACGTCTAAACTTTCAGCAAAATCCTTCAGCTCTCAGAGTTCAGGTCTCAGTTTGTCAGAAAACGCTTCACCTCTCAGCATCCCTCTGATGGACGACGTTTTTCCTGCTTTGTCAAGACCAACAACGAGAACGGTCGCCTTCCTGCGGAGACAGAAACAATTGGCCACCTCTGAGATGAAGGAATAAGTTTGTTTGCAGCAAACGACGACAAAATGTTTGACATGAAAAACAACTGAAAATTATTTTATCTGTTGTCGTGCAGGTTGGATTTTGACACCCCCCCCCACCACCTCCCGTGGTGTCCTCTGTACCTGAGTGGCTCCTGGATTTTGGAGACCCAGCTGCAGCAGTTGCTCAGCAGGTTGAACATGTTTCCTCGAGGAGAACAAGGTGAGCAGAGCAGACACCATCTTCTCTGGAACTGGTACCTGAATTTAAGAGAGGACAGGTGTTTGTCAGAAGGTTTAGTTTAGTTTGTCAGAAGGTGATCCCATCTTGAAGTATTTCATAACAGCAGCATAGTAAAATCTCTTGAAACCATATTTTTCTTCTGTACGTTTTTTGGCATCATTCTTGTCACACAGTTTTCAAACAATTTCAACAAATCATAAATCAAAACATTCAGCTCGTTCAGGAGAATGACTTTTGGTATCGGTGCAACTTTAGCTTTTTGAAATATTTAGCCTTTTCTACTGCTTTTTGTCTAATAGAAAATGATTTGAACTCATTTTACATCCTTTAAATCTTTGGATCTGTTTGCATACTTTTATTGCTCCTTTCACATTTTGTTCTGCTTCAGCTTCTTTCAGCGTCCTTCTGCAAATGTAAACTATTTTCAGCCACTTGCAGCTAATTTCAGCTGTTTTTTCAGCTGTTTTGTTCTCCTTTCAGATTCTTTCTGCTAACTACAACATTTTTGTGCTCTAACTTCTTTCTGCTCCTTTCAGCTTATTTCTGAAAGTTTCAGCTTATTCTACCATTTCAGCTACTGTTTAGCTGTTTTTATACTGATTTTTGCTTTTTCAGCTAATTCCACATTTTTTGCACTCATTTCAAGTTTTATCAGCCTAATTCAACAAAATGTGCTTTGTCCACTTCCTTCTGGTAATTTAAGCTTATTTCTGTTTTTAGCTGCTTTTCAGCTGTTTGTTGTTGCAAATTTCTGCTTTTTTTAAATAGATAATTTCCACTTTTTGTGCTCATTTCTGCTTCTTTAAGCCTTATTGGACAAACGTGTTCTTTCTGCTTTCTTCTGCTAAGTTAAGCTTTTAATTTTTTCCTAAATTCAGTTGTTTTAAAAAAAATTCAAGATTTTTATGCTAATTTCTGCTACTTTCAGCCTAATTAGCTTATTTATGCTAATTTCAGTTTGTTGTAATCCATTCAGCTTTTTATTTATTTGCTAGCTGAAAAGGCAAAAAGAAGCTTAAACTACCAGAAGGAAGCGGAAAGGGCTGAAATTAGCTAAAAAATGTGGGATTAGCTGAAAAAGCTAAAATCAGCATCAAAAGAGCTAAATAGTAAGTACAATTGCAGAAAAAACTGAAGCTTATTTTCAGCTATTTTTGTTAATTTCAGCTTCTTTTTATTTAGCTAATTTCCAAATGTTTATGCTAATTTCTGTTTATTTAAACCCAAGTTCAGTAAATATGGGTTATTTCTGCTTTATTCTACTTTGTACTATTTTAGTCTTTTTCTTCCATTTCAGCTAAATTTTTGTTGAAAACAGGTCTCTCTTGTAAATGAGTCCTCGAGGCGCAATGGGATTAACGTTCCTAAATAAAAGTTGAATGAATTTCAGCATTTTTTAAGCTAATTTCAGCTGTTTTTCAGCAAGTTCTTCAACAACAAGCATTCACACTGCATTTTCACCGGAAATGCAATTTCTCTACTTGCTTATAGTTTTGATGTGCTAGATATTCTGTGGCCCCCATCTGGTTCCCCTTTAAAAACCTTCTGGAGCCCCCTCTGGTTTCTTGGGGGCTTCAAAGACTCACAGAGGATCTCTCTTCGTCCCTGCCAGCGAAACTACAACTCCAGGAAAACACCTTCAGCTCTAAGTGCCTTTTTGTCCCACGCACCTGTTTTGGCGCTGTAATCTGCTGAAAGCCAGTTTAGAATGGCCCACTTTTTAAAATGTTGTTAACAAGCTGACCCAATTTTGTTCTGGACAGTGAAGGGGTCCTCATGTCCATCAGAAAACAAAACCAGAAGAAGTTAAAAAAGCAGCTGAACTGCATGAATGAACGAGTTATTAAAGCACAAAAAAAAATGCATCATCTGCAGATTTTGTGCAGCGATATTGTCTATTAATGTGAATAATTAACGTACAAAACAGAAGAAATCCTGGGACTTGACAGGATGCTTAATCTGGTTAATAATTTGGAAATCCACACTAAAAATAAACTAAAACTGAGCACAAAAATACAAACAAAGAGGTGCATTTCCAGGGTGATTATAAACCTTAAAAGTAGCTAATAAACTTATGAAATAAGAACAAGACTAAGCTAACCACTTTTTTAGTTTAAACCAAAATTATAATTTCTGTAATAATATGCTGGGTGACAAATCCACCAAATGTGACACAGAACTACAAGCAATTAAAATAAACTCGTTTAGATGCTACTAAACATTCAGAGTCCAAACAACTAAATATAAATAATTGAGAAGATGATGGAAGAACACTCACAGGAGGAGATCTACGTCCATGCGTTTGTTTGGGTCCCGTCTGACATCCTGTCCCCACCTGCTGCACACCTAATCAGGCTCACACTAAGCCTCTGCTCACCTCATGTGGGAGGCGCATCCTGGGAAAAGATGACCAATCCAAGACTTCTCCAGCCCCGTTGGACTTGATCTGTTAAAGTGTTCATGCGGTCCATCCTGGAGAACTGAATGTGGCGTGATGCGTGACGTCTGGTGATCCCCTTTTCCTGGTGAGATCAGGAAGCAGCGACATGAATTCTCGCTTTATCTTGTTTACATTGGGATTTAATTAGATTAAGTTAACACGATTCTAACCAGCGCAGTCAAAACGAGACGCCGGGATTCAAACGTTTGACTTAGATGATTAAATCAGGGTTGTTAAAAGGTTGTAACTGTGTTGAAAAGCTGCCAAGGCCTTTCAGACGACTGTAAACAGGTTAGGTTGAAGCAACTCCACCAGTTGGTCAACGACAACGGGACAACAAGACCATCCGGGAGTCTGCAACTTTTACAATCAACAGATTTCTACACCTTCGCTCACTAAATAAAATGTGTCCAGAGACGCAAAACGTGCTCCAACTGTGATTATCAACTAGTGGCCCATGGGCCACTTTGAGTTCAATGGAGGGGAGCTTTTCCAGCCAGGGTGACATAATAAAACAAAAAATATATAAGGATTTTTTTTTACATTTATCAATATTTTTACAATTTAGGACAAAGAAACTACCATATGAAGGTAAAAAAGGAAAAAAATCATTGTCTATATCAAATTAGAGCACAGTTAAAACTCTGAAATCTGCAGGATTATCTGAGTCCTTCTTTATTTGATGAATTTTTTTTATTAAGCATCCCTTTTTAGAGTACAGCATAAAGTTGAAATGAGTATTAGGGTTAATGTAAAGTTATTTAAAATAAAACATTTTCAAAGAAAAACTGACAGGTGGAAAACCCATAAAGTTAATTTTCCTGTTAGTTTTGGCCAAAGCTTCAAAGAGCCGCTGCAGAGGGACCAAAGGGCCCCCTGTGGTCCCAGAGCTGCAGGATACAGACCCTGACGGTCCAATGTGTTTAGACTTAAGAAAAGAAAGTATCATTTCAAAGAGCTGCACATTTCAATGTGGCAGGACACCCAGACAGAGAGTCAGGAACAGCCGAGGGACGTTCAAGACCCCCGTCTGCCATGAAACGAGCGCTGCGGTCAGCCCAAGTTTACAGCTTTGTTGACTGAGGCCATCGAAATAATAAAACTCTATGGTCAACAATGAGAGCGTGTAATCTTTCTTACATAAACAGAAGCTTCTTCAAGTACTGATGAAGGATTGTCTCAAAATGAGGTGTCACATCAAGCAGTGGTTCCCAACCCTGGTCCCTGAGGAACACCATGTTGCATGTTTTAGCTGTTTTCTTGCTTTGACGCACCAGATTTGAATGATTTAGTGATTAACAGGCTTCAACAGAACTTGAGGAAGCAATTAATAATAATAATCATTTTATTTAAAAGCGCCTCTCAGGACACCCACTTCACAGCAAGAAACATATCACAGAGATTGTGTAAAAACAAGCAAGCACATTGCAAACATCAACAGGAATAGAGTGAAATATAAAATACATAAAGAATATAAAATACAAAATAATATAAAATGCATTTAGTAAAGTTAAGGATAAGCGAGCCTAAAGAGATGTTTTCAGAGCCGTCTTGAATAGAGAAAGGGAGGTGGTGTTTTGTAGGTCTGGCTGCAGAGAGATCATTGAATCAGGTGTGTTGAAGCAGGGAAACAGCTCAAACATGTAGGGTGGTGTTCCTCAGGGACCAGGGTTGGAAATCATTGACATAATGCTTTTTTTTTTTTTTTTTTGTTAGCTGTCAAATAAATTTGTTCAGAATCCACCACTAGATGGCCTCATATTCAAACGTTGGTCTCCAACCACTTGCCTCAAAACCTTCACTCTAACTGTCACGTGACCTTTTTGCTCAGCCTGTGTGGCATTTCCAACAGTCAGTCCACATTATGTGTTATTTCATGATCAGATAAATCGTCTGGGGTCGTAACGCAGCTGAACTTTAGTCCAATCAATATTTAGTGTCGTCTTCCGGAGGCTTCTGTTCAGGCCTCATCTCATTATTTCATTAAATCCTCATCCAGTCAGGCAGAGGCCTCCGGCCTGCTGAGTAAACTCATCTGGGACTCTGATCAGCACACACACACGCACGCACGCACGCACACACGCACGCACGCACACACACACACACACACACTGTTTACTTCTCATTTCACTCTCACGTCTCTGGCTTGCTGATGTTTCAGTCTGTGTCGCAGTTCGGCCGCTCTTATCCTCCTAAGAGATTAATTGTAAAACATCATCAGATCTATATGTTTATTGTTCAAATCGAAAAAAATTGCTTATGTTTTCCTCAAACTCAAGGCAGAGCAGCTGCTGTGGCTCTCTGTAGCTTTGAGCAAAACTAACAAGGAAATAAGATTTAAGTTTAAAATCAAGATAAAATATGTGGCAAGTCTTTCTGAAAACACCAAAAAGTAGCAGCTTCCCTTTGATGTAAAAGAAAAAAAGAAAAAAAATTGAAGTCAATAAAGATATTTGACTTTATGAGAGGAAATTTATTTTTTTATCAACTGTCCTGATTTTCCATCTTCGCTTCAACATAAATTTGAAAATTTCCACAATTTAAAAAAAAAAGCCTCACATAAGGCTGCATATTCTGTGCTTAGATTTGATCAAAGTGGATATAATAAGGATTTTGTTAATAATTCTTTCATATTTTTGATAAGAGTTTGGCCATTTTTATTGTTTTAACGTGTAAAAATACAAATAACCTTCAGCAGTTTCTTTGATATATTCAATTTCTTCTTGACAAAAATGACATTTTTTATGTATAAAACACCTAATTAGTAGATTTTTTTAAATTTTAATCTTATGCTATTTGCATCTCTGAACAAATTATATTGAATTTAATTTAATATATTTTATATTTAATGGTAGTAGGGGCAGAAATGCCTCTTGACTGTAAAGTAGGGTTCCCCAAAAGGTGAATGGCGGTCCAGATCCAGGCCCCATAAAGGTCACATGGACCCAGATCCATCCAAATATGTGTGTTCCCTTAGTATGTCTCATATCTTCTGTTAACTCATTTTAGGCAACTTTTCCTGTGTTTACAGGGGAAAAAAGGGCAACACGTTTTATTTTATTTTTTCACATTTACAGAAATTCATTTTAGGTGGTACCGTTTTTCAGTTTACTGGTCAGTGCAGCATTCCTAACATTTATCACGTCTGGTGTCCCTGCATCTCTCTGCCAGAGAAGTGTATGTCTAAACAAAGACAATGCGGTGAATGAAGACACTACTGTTTCGTTGCTTTCAACACCAGATGATCTGTGTTTGGTCGTTATATTTATTATCTGCGACAATTTTAAGTCTATTCTGTTTTTTACTTCATTTTGCATGTTGCCTATGTGTTGCCTGTTGTTTGTTTGTTTGTACAGCACTTTGGTTGGTCTTGTCGCTGTTGTAAGTGCTCTATAAATAAAATGGTATGGTATGAAGAAAACTAGCATGACTATCCTTAGAATAGAAATCATATATCTGGACTTTTGCTGTACAAAACTATATCCAGGTCTCTAAATGAGTCCTGGAGGCTCAATGAGATTAACCTGCCTAAATAAAGGTTGAATGAATATGGAAGCCCGTTTCCGCCAATGAAAATAAATCCAATAGTACGCCATAATTATGAGATACAGTCAAAATTTAGACTTTAAGTCAAAATTTTGACTTTGTATTTCAGAATTATGAATTTGAAAGGTGAAATGATGACACTGAAAGTCACAATTATGACTTTGTTTCTCTAATTATGACTTTGCAAGTTGAAATAATGACTTTGAAAGTCAAAATTATGACATACCATTGGACATTTTTTTATTTTTATTTTATGGGCGGAAACGGGCTTCCTTAAAAATATATTTAGGCCAACCAAACTGAATTTTCAATGAAGACCAATGCTATAAAAGTTGCCGACTCATGTTCTGTGGTAACCTTGTGCAACTGCTGAACTTGCTGTATAAATAGGGGCATGCGGTTATTTTCAGCTGACTGTTTTGATTTGGAAACAGAGATGCAGTGTAACCTAAATGAGAACACACAGAGCCTCATGATGTTGCATGATGAGCTTCCTGTCCTGCACTTCCATCTGATTTCAGACACACTCAGTCTGGCTGCTCCATCAAACACATCCATCAGTAATGACAGGCCTTCTAGCAATGTGCTGACACAAAGTCAGGGTCGTCTCACCTACTTCAGGGGGGAACTGATTATACAGGAGTGTTTGGAGTGAGCTAGCATGAAACTATACAGCTTCCTTTGTTGTCTTCTAAACATACGTGTAAGTATCCGTATTAAAGTGTGATTCATCAGCGTCATTCTGTGACCTGCACCTGTTCCCGTTACACTAAGTCTAATGGACAGGCTTACCCTGCCTGGTGAAACTAAAAATGGAAGTGACAGAAAACTGATCCCTATGTGGTCACACTCCACTTTCATTTGGACTAGACAGATAGTGGGTGTCATAAAATTATGTCCACAGAGATTGTAATACAAATGTAGACTGTGTCACATTTTATCCAACCAAGTTTCTTTGATTTTACAAGCTTCCCCATCATGGTCACATTTAGAACATCTAATAAGTAACCCACTTATAAGATGACAGACACATTCCCAAAACACTTTACTTCTATTTTTCTCTGTTTTCTTATAATATTTTATACTTTTTTCTTGAAATGTGTAACATTTATTTCTGTGGGTGCATGGTTTTCTTTTTTAATTTTTGCAAAATACAGTACCTTTAATTTGTTAAAAAATATCATCACATCATGCAGGAAAGATTTATGTGTAACCATAAAAGCTGTGGCAGGTTTTTAAAAGGTGTGAAATTAAGCTTTAAGCCTTTTTGTTTTAACAAGCTTTATTTACCTTCAGAAACTTACAAACAGGTCAAAGCTGCTGATTGCATAAGTTTTTAACTGTTTATTGCAACCATTATTAAAAAAAAAAGATTTTTAGTAAACAGGGAAGGAATAATTACAGTTTGAAGCACAATATAATTTCTGTTCCAGTACATTTCATTAAAAAGGTTTAACTATGCATAGATCTTTCTTCAAATACAGTAGTCATAATGGATATGCATATTAACATAGAGTGCAAATTATTTCCATTTTTATTTGTAAAATTTTAACCCACTACAGTCATTAAAGAGAAAGTAAAGTATCAGGATAATCCTATTTATTTATTTTTTACCAAAAGGTTTATTTACCAGTAAACAAAAGTTTACACGTGTAGTTTTCACTATGACCACGAGGGGCGGTAAACTAATAGAATTTAAAGTGTTTACCTTAAATAAGTGATTACAGCAGCTAAGCTTTATTAGAACAGTGCCCTGATTTTTTTTTTCAGTAGCTCCTCTCCAGAAACGCACATGATGTGGTTTTCTAAACCATTTTATCAGTATTTAACAGTCGACGTTCAAGGCAGCAACAAATTAAAACTGACGAAGAAGACGCTCAACCGGAAGTAAGAAGAAATCCACATCCCAACAACCAAATAGCCGAATGAGATTCACAGTGACAACGCAACAAGACACATAGTTGATCTTTTGTTCAGTCTTTTCGGCTCATTAAGCATTTTTATATAATTTCTCATGGTGACAAGCTCATCCGCTTGGGTTGAATTTCATTAACGTTCGAGGTTTTTCTTGGTCCTTCATGCCAATAACTAACTGTTTGTAAATACGTGTAATGTATTCAAAACTCTGCCTTCATTTGCACACCTTTTTTGTACATTTAAATACAGTACTTTAGGAACGTTTTTAAACAATATTTTAAATATGTTTTATTTTGAAATGAACTTTCATTTCCGGTGTTACTCGACGCCATTTTGTCTGACTTTACTCAGCCGTTTCATCAACACAACTCATCATGCAGACAGCCAGGCGGTCCTCGGTGTGCTTACAGACAGAAACAACGAAGCTCACCGGTTCCCCAGACCAGCTCCGAGTGTGGACGAAGGCCGTCTCCCCGAAGTTTCTGTGGGTTCGACGATACTGAACTTTTCCCGACTGGCAGCGGACAGCGGGGGGTCACAGAACCTGCGGAGTGGTGCCCCGCACCGGAGCGGTGACCCAGCCGAAATGTGGAGGAGCACAATGAAAAGCCGGCGATGATCGAACTGGTGGAAAGTTGGGAGAGACGGCGCGTTAAAGTGGGATGAGCGTAAAACCGAGATGTTTTTGAAGGAGGGTTCGCTTTAAGAGGGGGCTCTGTCCGAGCTCGCGTGGCTGAAACTTGTCGACGTGTGAGCTGGCCATGGAGGAGCAGGACGGGGAGATCACGGACATTGAACGGAGCTCCTCCGTGGATGAGAGCAGGCTGGTGGTGGTGGTGAACCACAGCCGGGTCCGTCCTCTGCTCAGCGTGCTTCTGGCCACCGGGCTCTACTGCGCGGAGCTCGTGACCGCCTCGGTGCTGAGCAGCATGTACCACAAGACGGACGACACCGTGTGGATGGGCTTCACCATCGCCTTCATGCTGCTGCCCGCCGTGCTCATCCAGTTGACTTTAACCTTCATCCACAGAGACCTGGGCCGGGACCGACCCCTGGTTCTGCTAATGCACATGCTGCTGCTCGGACCAGTGATCCGGTAGGTCCACGTGGGGCGGGACGCAGGCGAGATAAAGCTTTGTCCTGGGTTATCTCATCTACAAGCCCAGTTCACATGACAGTGGGCCAAAATGCAATTACTGTATCTGCAAATGGCATTGTTTTATTTGATTCATTTCAGTTTAATTTAATTTAATCGTGCCAGTCACAACAGAAATCATCTCAGGGCACTGGACAGAAACAGTCACATGTAAAAAGTAAGTTAATAACATTAGTTATCTGAGGGGCAGACTGCTTTGACTTTAACTACATCCAAACTCATCTTGAGCAAGCATGAAGGCAACAGTGGGAAGGAAAAACTCCCTCATGAGGAAGAAACCTTTAGCAGAACCAGGCTCGGGACAAGCGGACATCTGCTTCCACCGGCTGGGTTTGAACAGGAAGGAGGAACGGATACACAATGGCAGGTCAAGAATCTCATATTAAGATAGAAATAGTATTGAAAACTGTTCATTTGTAACATTTCATTTAAGGAAACGAGGTCAGTTTGACATTAGTCTAAGCCTATAGCAGCATAACAAGCCAACCCTAACTATAGGATTTATCAAAACAGAAAGTCTTAAGCCCCGTCTTAAAACTGGACAATGTGTCGGCCTCACAGACAGAAACTGGTTCCATAAGAGGGGAGTCGGAGAACTGAAAGATCTTCATCCCATTCTGCTCTTGGAAACTACGAACTGCAAGTAAGCCTCCAGTTTGAGAACAATGTGCTCTGTTAGGAAAACATGGGACAGTATGATCCGTAATATAAGATGGAGCTAGGTTGTTGAGGGCTTTGTAGGTTAGAAGTAAGATTTTTTAACTCTTCTTAATTTGACAAGGAGCCAGTGGAGAGTAGCTAAAACTGGAGAGATATGATCTCTGTCACTAACTCCAGTTAAGACTCTGGCAGAAGCGTTTTGGATTAACTGAATACTTTTTCGAAGAAGTACCGTATGTAGTCACCCAGATAATAAACCATTGCAATAGTCCAGTCTTGATGTGATAAAAGCATGAACCAGTTTTTCTGCATCATTTTTTAGATAAGATGTTTCTAATTTTTGCAACATTACGCAAGTGGAAGAAGGCAGTTCTAGTAACGTAACAAAAATGTGAACATTTTAATTTTGTGGCAGGCAAAAAAAAAAGGTGGGTCAGGTGCAACAAGAGGCTTTAAGAACCATCTGGAGAAGATAACTAATGAAGTTGGCCTGCTGTCCTTGTGTGTAAGGCCTTTTGTTTTAAAACTGAGACTTCTTGTGTCATTTTGGAGAGTCAAATGGCAATACTGGGTATTAAAAAGCATTTTAGAGGCTGAATAGAAGTAAAGATGGGCACAGGTGCTTCAATCTACAAAAATGTTATTAAAATATAAGAACAATTTCAGAACAGAAGACTGCATATCCCTCTACAGATGTATAAAATCCAAAGATTTCATGGCAACGACCAGAGTGGAAGTCAATACTTGATGCCCATGATCTTCAGGCGGTGCTGCGTGGGCTCAGGACCATTTGAACAAATGACTGTTTTCAATCTAATTTCCCTCCTACTGGGCACGAAGGTTCCACGTTCCAGATGGTGCAGTTTGATGGATGCTAACCGTTATCTCAGAGCCGAGCTGCGACAGTCACGTCGTCACAAAATCGCTTGATTTTGAGAAACGTCTGCTGCTTCTCTTAAAATACAACTTAATTTTTTAGTAATATTTGGAGCAAAAACAGAAAAGGCTTTGTGAATCTGATGCTTTTCTTTCCTTACTGTAAATTAAACATTACAAGGCAACACAGCAAAAACAATTCCTCTATTTTGGTGGTGTGTTTGAGGCCAATGAATCTACCCTAACTGGACGTGCTGCTTCCGCTTTCCATCACCGTTTATTGGAAAACAAATGTCTGCAGAGTCCATTAAAGCCCTGCAGCTTTGAGAGCCGACAGGATGCCGCAGCAGTTTAAAGTTTATTGATCTGTCTAACAGCATTGTAGCTTTCATGGAAGCACAGTTTATGCAGCATATCACGATCCAGATGGACATGGTGAGAAATCTGATGTCCTGGTGAAAATAGCAGCCTCCCACATCGCAGAACATGCAGGATTGTTAGAAACCAAAAGCTCGGCGGTGTTGTGGACATGAATCTCTGCAGATTAGACCCTCAAACCTTTTTGTTAAATACCCTGCAGAGCTGCTAACTGTCCCAACAAGATACCTTTAGTAGCTTATATGGCCTTGACCCAGGACAGCAGCACCCAGTGGCACCAGTCTGTCAGACAGCTGGCTGGATCAGTGGGAAAACAGTGGTGGGAGCAAGGCTGCTCCTTGACTGGTTTCCAGAAACATAAAACTTCTGCTTGGAAATTCTACTGATAAGCCTCATTAGACATGCAGTCATTTTCAAAAGTGAGCTCACTCTTTTACTAAAAAAAAATCACAACTTGATCATAATATTTAGGTTCTCATATGAAGAGTAAATAATAAATTACTGTGTCAAAATGTAGAAGCAGTGTGTGAAAAACACACAACCTAAAGGCTGACAGAAGGACTTTTAGTTTATCGGCAGTATCTTAAAGTAATATTTGACCCAGTTTGACCAGCATACAGCTGTCTGACAGATGGCCCAGGGTGGAACTCTACAATCCGGGTCTTAAAAACCGCAGTCAAAATATGCATTTTAAAAGCAGACTCCAGCGGATTAAATCAAAACCGTTGTTACAAAGTGGGCCGAGGTAGGTGCCATGTGGGCAGTGAAATAATGTGCATGGTGTTAGTACAGATTTGCCTGCCGTGCACACATTAATGTGCTGTGATTTATTTACAAAGTGGCTGTGCAAAACGTGGCCGCACCTCCCACTGGTTGCAAACACCCAGAATTCAGTGAGACTGCAGGTGAAAATGTACCTTTTTCCCCTCATCATTTTGAGTTGCTAGTCTTTGGCAGTTGTGGCCCATTGCGAAACCTTTTGAAGCCACGCTGCTGTTTATCCTTAAGACAGTTCATCCAGAGGAGCCATTTTGTTTTCGTCTTTTCCTAACTGAACTCTCATGAACTTTAGCCGAGTCTTTTTAAGACTGACATGTAGCTTTTGCCTTATTTACAGTTTCTCTGACCTTTGCATGGCCTGAACCTGAGTTGAACTTGAAGGGAAGTCCACTCCGGGAAAGATCAACAAGTGTTGTTGAGCGTTTCCGTCTTGTGCAAATCTTTTCTTACTGCAGGATGGATGGACTGTTTTTTTTTAGAAGTGGCCTAATGACCTCTGATTGTTGGGTTGTTTCTTCTCTGAGGTCATTACTGATGCCTTTCCTTTTTGACATTGAATCTGAATGCTCCACAGCTGCAAAGTGCAAATCTTTCTTTTTTAATGTTACTTCATTATGGTCTCTCTAAAGCATTGGAATTGAAAGAGTTTATTTTTTTACGTCTGTCTAAACAAGAGTTTAGCCGCCTGGATTAGGTCGCTGTAGGTTGAAGTAGTTTTCATCATGGTCAACTCTACCTGTCGGTTGATTTCAGCTGAAGGTACAAACCGGATTCCAAAAAAGTTGGGACACTAAACAAATTGTGAATAAAAACTGAATGCAATGATGTTGAGGTGCCAACATCTAATATTTTATTCAGAATAGAACACAAATCACAGATCAAAAGTTTAAACTGAGAGAATGTATC
>JARVLU010026442.1:0-20617 GCA_031762415.1 Simpsonichthys santanae
CTCCCTGCCTCCCCCCTGACCAAGGCCACCCACCTCCTCAGAACCCAGACCCTCCAGAACCAGCAGGGCATCACTTGTGTCACTAGGGTCCTCCCCAGGTCCTCCAGAACCCAAAACGCTATGGCAGGAGCAGCGAGGGGTGGGGTGCACCAGGTCCTCCCCCCCAACTCCCACCCCCTCCTTCAACTCCCCCATCTGACCCAGCCTCTGGGCCAGAACCAGGACCGGGTCCTCGCCCCCAGATGAGCAGGTCTTTCTGGGCTCCAGCAGACCCAGACGCAGGGCCTGGTCCAGAAGGCCTGGGGGCCACTTAGCCAGTCGGTGTCGGAGACACAGAACCGGGCCGGACTCAGAGTCCAGAACTGGGACCCACTGAAGGTTCTGGGGCCCTTCGGACCCCTTGGACAGTCTGAGGACTGGGTGCCACTGCAGGTTCTCCTCTGCAGATGGGACACAGCAAGAGTTCTGTTCCGGACCACCTCCAGGACCAGGACCGGTTGTGTTGCTGCCAGAACCCGAGCCTAGTCCTGGGTCCAGATGTTGCCTCTCTGCCTCCTCCTGCAGAAACCCCTCCGGTCTGAATTCCAGGATCCGGTCTCCGGACCGCAGCAGGTTCTGAAACACCATGAGCTGCGCCCTCGTCCCGGGTACCCCCGAACCGTCCACGAACCTCTGCGCCACTATGCCAAAGTCCTCCGGCGGGGGTGACAGCGGCGGTTCCGAGCACAGCGGGACCTGCGTCAGCACAAGCCCGCCGTCCAGCTCACCTTTCCCGGGCAGCGGAGAGCTGTAGTGCGGGGATCCGGAACCGAGGCCCGAAGAGGGGCCGCTGGGGTCCACATCGAACCCGCCGCCGCGGTGTCCCAGCGCGGCTTTCACGGGCCCGAACCCGCCGCCTCCGGATCGGATCCGGTCTTCGGGCTCGTCCAGCCGGTCGTACTCCGCGGCGGAGACAAGCCGCATCAGGACGAAGTCCGGGGACGGTTCTTGCTGCGCGTCGCTCATGGCGGCGGGTTGACGGTTCCGTTCGCTGCTCCGGTGTTACATAACAGCTGCTGCATGTCAGAACCGGAGGTCCGGGACGCACAGGTGGCGAGTCCGGACCGGTTCGGAACGGTAACGGCTCCGCTGGACGAGAACAAAACAGAAAGAGACATGAGAGGAAGCCGCCCGGTTAGCCGTTAGCCTCCGGTGATGGAGGAGTGGGCGGGGCCTAATCACCGAAATGAAGGGCGGGGCCTAATCACCGAAAACACCCGATTAATCGATCGGATTAATTACTGTAATTTCTTATGTAAATTAAAAAAAAAAAAAAAAAAGTTAAAACCTCTAAGATATTTTAAAATATTTTTTATTATTTCAGTTTTAATTTAAATCGGCAAATTGAACTTATTATAACCCGTTTGATTCTTACCATTTAAAACTATATTTCCTCTATACTAGGCCTATTGTTTTTAGTTTTTAACTTTTATTTTTGTTGTGATGTGTTATCCTAAATTTTTATTTATTTATAATCTTGATCCACGGGGGTCACCAGAGCCCATGTCCAGCAATCAGTGTGATGTGCACCCTGGACAGGTCTCTTGTCCATCACTGGGCCACTTATTTTTAAAGACTTTAAAATGAGCTCCACTTCAGTAATAAAAAAAATTAATCAAGACTAACATGGAAGACTTCCTGACAATCAGCAGTTTTTTTTTTTTTTAACTTTAATAGAAAATCAGAACCAGGTGCTGAACCGTTTTACACATTTCTCCAGATTAGGGCATAAAAAATGTCACAGCTGGGAAGAACGTTCATGGAGATGTTGCAGGATTTGTCCACATCACAGAAACATAAAATTCAAATTAAATTATCTTCAACAGAATGTTTTAAGAGACACTTTAATGTGATCAATTTACGACCGTAAAAGCTAAATGTGTAGATATTTACTAAGTAACATGTTTATTAATGAAAAAAGTCCAGCATTTTTTAATCAATCCTTTAAAATATTTGTAGTTTTTCAAACTGGATAAAATATTTTAAACTGATTTAATGAGTCAGCTGAGCTGGTCCCAGGTCTGGTTCTGGTGCAGAAGAAGCAGCAGCCAAAGTTTCAATACAATATAGACTTTATTAGTTCACTAAAGTTTCATATGAAATAAAAGCAGATTGGCTTTAAATGATTCACAATCCAGAAACGAAACCGACTTCAGGGTCAGCACAGGAAGTGCATCCCTACAAAATAAGAGCCTCCACCCAAAACTGAACTGAAAACGAGTCAATCCGGTCAGGAAGTGGGCCGGGCCGAGCTTCTGATCAAACCCAGCAGCAGAGCGCCGCCGAGCCGTGAGGACACAAAAAAACATAAGTCGTGGTTCTTTGTGGCCGACGGTTCAGCTCCCAGAGTCCAGAACAGTTTGAGTCCAGAAGTCCAACAGAATCACCAGAACTGCTCGGGGAATGTTTCATTTCACTTTATTGTTTTCAGCTTCAGTATTTTTTTTTTCTTTTCATCATAGCAATGGAAAAATATAACCTTTTACAAACGTCTTCAATTCTCTGAAATCTGAAACAATCAAAAATGGTGAGTGACCCGTTTCCCAACCCGAGTGCAGCAGGGAAACCGACCGGAAGCGGCTTGCAGCGCCAAGCCCACGGACTCAGATAAACCTTTTCTTTTTGGCACTCGCTCCTCAGCACCCAGCTTTTACCCCGAAAGGGTTGGTGCTGCTGGTTAAGAGCTGGAGGCGGAGCCTGTGAAGCGCCGTCTGTCCGGCGCGTCTCCTTCGCCGTTTTTACTGCTCAGAAGAAGAAAAATAAGAGCAACAAAAATCTACTGAAGAAGTCCAAAGAGTCGCTTGTTAATCTGATTCCACAAAAGTCTTTAAGGTTTGTCCCCTCCTACCCTGGTGGGCGGGGCGATGACGTCAACGTGATGTCAGAGGAGGGGCCAGCTTCACGGCAACAGCTGCAGGAGGAGGAGGGAGGGTTGTGTCCTAAAGGGGGAGTCAGAGTCCAGTCCACAGGCTGTCCAGGAGGAGGAGGAGAGGGGGCGTCGCCAGCTGGAACTGAAGGTGGTGTGATGTCATCATCTTCATCATCATCATCATATCTCGCGCTCTCACACACAGACACTCATCTCACGTCACGTCTTCTGCTTCAGCGAACGCTGCAGCGAACAGAAGAGTTCAGTCCAGGAGCTCACAGCGCTGCCGGCCTCATCTGTAAACAAACAAACAAACAAAGTTCAGTCCAGGAGCTCACAGCGCTGCCGGCTTCATCTGTAAACAAACAAACAAACAAACAGAGCCTCCTTTTTTCTGAGCTCCAAGACATGTGATGAGGTCATCCTCTGATACCATGGTAATGTAACTAATTCCCTTTTCCATTAGTACCAGTACAACACGGTTCTACTTGGCTCAGTACGGTGCATGTTTCCATTAAGCTTTCATTACTGGTTCCAGTGAGCTGATGACCAGCTGGTGGAGGTAATGCTGGTGGTAAAACCCTGAAACAGGTTTCAGTACAGGTGAGGATTTATTTTGAAGTTTCTGAAATTAAAAAGAATCAGTGACCGACAGTGTTTTGACGTCACATTTTGGTGCCGGCTCGGCCCGGTTGGGGTTCTACTACTGTTCCTAATGGAAAAGCCTTGGAACCCCGCTGAGTCGAGTCATACCGGTGCAAATGGAAATGAGGCATCTGTGGTAACACAACCACTCAGCCTGGACCACAACAACAACTGCAGCTCAGCTGCTCACCTGAAGAACTTTGTGTCATGTGTGTGTCTCTCTGTGTCCTCACCAGGCTTGGCTCTTGAGCTTGCGCAGCTCCTTGGTGGCCCAGGTGGCCAACGTCTTGGTCTTGGAGGTCTTGGACCGCCGGCCCTCCGTCAGCAGGTCGTTGATGAGCGGATGTGCGTCCACCAGCTTCATCACATCTTTGCCGAACGCCGCACACAAGTCACTGTGGACACACAACATGCGCATTAACACACAGAACCACCAACGGGCCCATTAGACCAGCAGGTGGGCGTCAGTCTCAGAATCCATGGTCTGGTTGTCCATCATGGCTCAGCATGGTGCATGATGTCTCCTCATTGACAGACAGGCCTCCATCAGGGTTTAGCTCCGCCCCCTGATCAAATGTGGTGACAGCAGCAGAACCTTGTGACCCGGCCCGCACAACAAACTGCTTCCAGAACCATGTTTTAAACACCGCCGTGAACAGGAAACCAATAACTCGCCAACATTCTACTTCCTGTTTGAAGGTTCTGGACACCTCAGACCAGCTGGGAGCAGAACTTAGTTCTTCGTGTTTTGAGGTAAATAAAAACAGTAAATGTAAACAACGCCTCCTCACCCGATGAGACCGGCGGCGTTGGCCACCACGCCGTCGTATCGGTCCTCGTCCTCGGCGATGTGTTGGATGAAGGACAGGATGAACTCCACGCGAGGCTGGACCAGCATGACGTCCGCTGCAGGGAGGAGACACACGTGAGGCGAGGAGGCCACGCTTCGTTTGTTTGTTTGTTTGTTCGGTCCCGCAAAACCAGGAAGCTGTTTTTGTTCTGGCGGCAGCCTGAAGCTTTCTGGGTGAAAAGACCCGAAACTCTCTGCGACATCGTAAAATCCTCCTGCTGGACTTCAGGCAGGAGGAGGAACCGACGTCACGTCAGGAACCCAACATCTAACGTAAACCCTGCCCACCAGCAGGTGGAGCCAGGCTCTGTTTGTAAACAGGAAGTGTTCTGTTTGTCTTACGGTGGACGTTCTCCTGGTCCCCCTTCAGGCCCTGGATGATCCCGGTGTAGGCCTCCAGGCAGCCCTCCCTCAGCTCGTTCAGGTAGTCCACCATGTCGTAGTCCGTCTGAAAGGACAGCGCACGTCAGCCACAGGTAGGAAACCGAAGAGCGGGCCAGGTGGGACTCCCCAGGCTCACCTTGTCCACCTGCGCCTGCGAGGCCTGCTGCAGGGTGTCCAGGACGATGTCCAGGTACTTCTTGAACTCTCCTCCGATGGCCAGAGCGATGTCCCCAAACACGGACAGGATCTGAGGCTTCACGGAGCGGTGCACGTTCTCGTTCTGTGCACGAGGACAGAGGACGGGTTAAAACAAGTCGGGTCAACCTGAACTGATAAACAACAACAAACAGTGGGGGATGAAGGAGCGAAGTCTTCCTCACCCCCAGGTTCTCCAGCAGCAGCTGCATGATCTCGTCGCAGTACGGCAGCATGTTGGACTGCAGCGCCCGGCACAGGTCGCACACCAGACCCACAGCCGCCAGGCACACCTGACACAAACAAACAAACAAATAAATAAATAAACACATCCCGACCACAACCACCTGATGTTTCCCATCTGGACGGTTCGTGGGCCCACCTGATACTCGGCGTAGTTCTTCAGTCCGATGCCCAGGAATGGCTTGAAGGCGTCCATGTATTTCTGGAAGTCTCCGCCCAGAACTGAAACGAGCAACTGGGTCAGAACCGGAGGAGGCGGGCTCAGTCAGAGCGGTAAAAGATGGCGGCGTGTTTGTACCTTCGACCAGCGTGGACACGGCCATCAGGGCGTCCTCCTGGACGCTGCCGGAGCCGGCGGTGCTCTGGAACATCCTCAGCAGCGACGCCATCACCACATCAGAGATCTGCAGGGCGTCCTGGTGCTGAACCTTCCGGAGAACGTTCTGCAGCAGAACAGGAAATGCTCAGCAGACCGTCACAATAAGAGCTCGACAGCCTCAGAGTGCAGGTGTGTCAGCTCACCTGCAGAGTGGCGCACAGCAGCGACTGCAGGTCGTTGAACTGGATCCTGTCTGACGTGCTCTGGATGTGAGACTGCAGACAGGAAGTCAGTGTTACACAGGAAGACACCTTGTCAAAATAAAACCTGCATGACTGAGTTGAGCGTCTGCACCTCCATCTGCAGGACCTGCTGCAGCCTCTCCATGATGACCAGAGTGGTTTTCTGGACTGCAGGGTAGCAGTCCTTGGCGCTGTTCTTCACGATCTCCATGAGAGCCTCGTAGGCGGCGGACCGCAGGTTGTTCTGGTGTCCATCGGGCCTGAGGGACAGGAGACACACACCTGAGTCCAACAGCTGACCTTCACGCAGCAGGAAACAGGAAGTGGTCACAGCGCAGGCTCCACATCACCTGTCCGTGGTCTCCAGGAGCTTCTGGACGATGATTTCAAAGGACGAGGACAGGCAGTAGGTGCTGGGCCCCTCCAGGTCCTCAGCAGTGTCCGTGGCTTCGTACGCCGCCTCGGCCAGGGACGAGAAGGCCTGAAGGAGGACAGACCTGTGAGCTGCACCCTGAACCAGGTCCACAAGACCAGAGTCTGAAGGGTCCAGACGTTGAAGCTGGACCTGCTTGGGTGTAAACGTTCTGCACCAAATCAAACTGCCCTCTCCTTCAGGGGCCACAACTCACCCAGCACACGTTGGAGGCCACCCGGGGCTCGGCCCCCAGGCCCTCGATCAGACACTGCAGCAGGGGGGCCAGGTAGACCTCGTTAATGGCGGCCTCAGGCAATAGCTCGCAGATCCGGCCCACGGTCCAGGCCGTGGTGTCCCTCACCACCACGCTGGGGTCCTTCATCAGCTCGATCAGGGTGGGCATGGCCTGCAGGAGAGGGAGGGGTCAGACCCGGTTCTAACAGACCGAAGGAAACCCCTGGAGCCGAGCGTCACCTGGATGACGAGCGGTTTGAGCTGGTTCAGGTCCGGGCCCTCCAGGATGGAGCCGAAGGCCATGACGGAGGCGTCGCGGTAGCGCCAGTCGGGGTGTTTGATGTTCTCCTTGATGAATGGCAGAACGTGAGGAACCACATCGTCCTCGCAGCACGTGGCCAGCAGCATCAAACACACGCCTGCAGCCTTACAGGGGTTCCAGTCGTCATCGTCGTCGTTCTCATCCTGCACACACACACACACACACACACACACACACACACAGTTACACACACTGCTACACAACACCTGCACGGGTCAGAGGTCACCAGGGCAGCACCTGCTTGGTGAGGGTCTGGGTCAAGATGGGGACAAGGTACTGCAGCGCTCCTTTAGCGTAGAATTTACTGGTGTGTTCAGGGGGCCGTCCCTGCTCCGAGGCCTGAAACAGAAAGATACGGACAGTCAGCGAACGTCTCACCACTTCCACCAAACACCTTAAAGCCCCGAACGCACCTCTGAGGCCTCGATGGCCAGGTCCATTTCCTCGTCGCAGACGTTGGACCAGAACTCGATGCCCTGCAGAGCCACCTCATCGATGTCGCTCTTCATCGCCTCGATGGTGATCTGAGACACAAACACATGAACACATGACAGCTGTCTTCATCACAGTCCGACCCAAACAGTAAGTTTCTGTAGATGATGGTTCTCAGGTCGGAGCCTGGACCCACCAGGACCTACAGCCAGTTTGAATTCAGAAACAGTTTCTTACCGCGAACAGAGCCGGGCCCATGTACGTCTCCATGTACTGGTAATACAGAGACATGATCTTCACCAGGTTCTGCAGCGCTGCCACACGCACCTGAACGCATCACACGGAGGGGGGAGAAGAGTTAAGAACATTGCCTGAACGCACCACAGACAATAGTTACAGAAACACCTGAACGCACCACAACGACAATAATTACAGAAACACCTGAACGTACCACACGACAATAGTTACAGAAACACCTGAACGCACCACAACGACAATTACAGAAACACCTGAACGTACCACACAGACAATAGTTACAGAAACACCTGAACACACCACACAGAACAGTTACAGAAACACCTGAACGCACCACATAGACAATAGTTACAGAAACACCTGAACGCACCACATAGACAATAGTTACAGAAACATCTGAACACACCACACCGACAATAGTTACAGAAACACCTGAATGCACCACGAAGCAGGTTGAGAACAGGGCAGTTAGGGGCCGAACAGGCTGGACTTTCTAACGGGAGGTTCTGATGGTACTCACCCGGGTGTCGGGACACTGGGTCGCCTCACAGACCACCTGCATGATGAAGTGTCTCTCTGTCTGAAAACAAACAGGTTCTCACTGAAGTATTCGTTTCATCTGCAGAACTAAACTGGAACCAGAATCTGTATCATGGGCTTGGACCCAGACGGTCCTGGTACCTCCTTGTCGAAGTTGGCTTTGGTGAACTCCAGCGAGTTGAGCAGAGCATTGGTGGCGGCCAGCTTCACGTTGTTACTGGGCTCCTCCTTCCTCATGCCTTGGATGATGGCTGTCAGGATCTGGTTGGCGTTATCCTGCAGCTGCTCGGGATCCTGCAGACATCAGAGACCCAGCTGACCCAACAGAACCAAGGGTACCAGTAAGATTGGAACCAAGTTTATGACCTCAGCCTAGGGCTGGACGATACGGCCAAAACTTATCACGATATATTTCTTAATTTCGGTCGACAACAATATAGTTCGATAGATATAAACAATAGAAAAGCCTCAGAAAAACTGTACAAATAAATTAATCTTCACCTTTTATTTATACTGTATTTAGCCTTCAAAAAAATTTGAACTCACCGTCAAATAAACATAAAACTCTCAACTTTGTCAATATTAAAAGTTTTAACTTCAAACAACATAGAAACAATTGCTGCATGGGTTTCACTTTCAGGGACACGTTGGCTCAAACTTTTACTGTGCTTCATCTGTTAGATGTGTTCCAATCGCTAGTTGGAACGACTCTCCGGCACATTTTGCTGCACATGGAACCTGCAGTTTATCGGATCTTTGAAAGCCAAACCACTTCCACAACGCCAAATTAGTCTTTCTTCTCTTATCAATGATGTCATCTGCTTCCTTTTCAATTGTGAAAGCTTGTTCAGTCACAGTCTGACGGTCAAGGGCACTCATTTTGAAGCGAAATCTTAACACGCGTTGGAGATTAGCCTAGACTGCTACCGCTGACTCCTGGACTCGAGCTGTGTGTGAGTGGTGCACATCACCACGCACTTTGTGTGTTGTGTCGTGGCTTTTTCTGTTCGGGTTGAAACGGCCGCTGGTTGAACCGGAACAGAAATATAAACAAGTCAGTGAATCGCTGTAATCATATTGAAAATGTGCTTAAAACTCATTTCACAGTTATTGATTAAATGTATATCATGATATATATCAATATCAAATTATTGTCCAGCCAACTCTGTGTCGCAAACGAGTTTCGAACATCTGTAAAAAAAAAAAAAAACTTGAATATTCTGCTTCCTAATCACACTCCATGAGTTGAAGCCCCGCCCCTCACTTCAGCCCCACCCCCTCACTAGTATTTATGCGTTTACTCACTATGTCCTGGCAGATGTAGCCGATGGCCTCCAGCGTGGACTCCTTCATGTGTTCGGTGCTGGACGGGTCCGTGACGTTGGCCACCAGCTGTGGGATCAGCTCGGGCCATTGGTTTACAGGGATTTCGGCGCAGGCGATGCCGGCGACACACTGCGAGGCTGAGCTGGGCCGGTACGTCTCTGTGCCCAGCGTCTGTAGAACCTGTGGACACGGATGGGCAGCGTTAGCTGGAGAACCCTTGTTGGACCCACTGTGGATTATTGAGGGGCTTACATAGTTCTTGATCTCGCGGCGAGCGTTGCCGTCGATGGCCAGCCATCTCTGCTGGTACTGCGTCTTGACGTCCGGATCTTTGGAGGTCAAGGAGTTCTTCACCTGCAGACCCGCGGCAACGCGGGCCACCTGAGTGTTCCCCGGGTTGGCCAACACTTTGGAGAGTTCCACTAGGAACGTGGGCTGGAAAAAGAGAAGACAAGAACTCTGAAGGGTTCTGCTGGCTGTGTTTGAGTTCACCCCACAACACCCGGTTCTGAAGTTTTGGACTAAGTTCACACCATAACTCCCACGTTCTGAAGTTTTGGACCAAGTTCACCCCATAACTCCCAGTTCTGAAGCTTTGGACCGGCAAAAACAAACAAAGGCATGTAAGAAGTTTGCTTTTTTTTTTTTTTTAATCGGTGAAACAGAAACTGTTAGCATGTAGCACTTAGCTGATCAGAGTTGATGCCATTAGCATGTAGCATTTAGCTGATCAGAGTTGATGCCATTAGCATGTAGCATTTAGCTGATTAAAGGCATTGTTCTGGTTCTGAAGACACTCGATGTTTGGATTAAAGCTGCAGCTCGTCTCAGGACCTGTTCAGGTTTACAAGAACTTACAGAACCTGACCCGTTTCTACAGAGCAGGAATGAGATCCGGCTGGTCTAACAGCTGATCGCACAGCGAAACGTTTACAGACTGTGTGTTTTATGACACCTGGGCAGGTTTGGAAACTGGCGAGACATTTGGCCCCTGCAGCAGCTGTTGGACCTCTCGCCGCATCCCAACATTTCACCTTTAGGTGCTGCTGTTTATAATTTATTTGTTTAGGAAAGAACTCTGCTGCAACAATAAAACTGACCCGACTACCAACTGGACAGGAAACCGAAAGGATCAGCTCCTCCTGGTCTGGATCAGCAGGATCCTTAAACTCGATTCATCCCCGGTTTTAACGATGAGATGAATGATGTGTAATAACCTTTAAAGCAACGGATTCCAAAGATGAAAACATCTGCAGGAGTTTGTTCACAGAAGTCTGGAGGAGACGCCCCCTGCTGGCTGGAAAAGGAAACTTCCTGTTCGGCTGATTAAAGTGACAGTTCTGCCCTCTAACATCCTGACCCGTTTGTGAACTCGTTTTCTTTAGAAATATAAACTGACAAACACAAACTTTCCTCCAACAGGCAAGAGTTTCAACAAAACACAAAGAAGATACGTTTGTTTGCAGCCGAACATGGAAAACAGTTGACTTTAAAGCAATCCGGGTCATTTAGACGCGTGTTGGTTCCGATGTGTCAAAGAACCAGAGAACATCGTGGTGGGTTTAACGAGGTTCTGACTGTTACAAACTTTTATTTACAAAACTATTTTATGTGTCTTGGATGTTTGTTGTGTAGAAATGATTTAAATGTTTTGTTCAGTCTGATGAAACATTTGAAGACAAAAATCTCCAGTTTCGGGTCTCGTTTGAGACGAGCGCAGAGGCTCTCCTGTTGGTGCTGACCCCAGCCCAGAACTCCTGATTCGAAGGGGGGTTCTACTGATGCGCTTCAGGGTCACTTTTAAAAACTCAAACCAGTGTAGGGTCCAAACTGCTACAGACAGCAGAGTTTCAACATCCTGCTTTGGTGCGGGGATGATGTGGGTCAGCCCGGCAAACAGAACCGAACACCAGGGGTTGTTTACACCCTGACCTGGCGGCTTCAGGACAGATTTCCTGCGCTGCAACTTAAGAGAAGTGCAGAAGAAATTAGAAGGATGCTGAAGCAGATGTTTGGCTGTGGAGCTCATATCTAGTTCAGTTTGGACCTTAACCAGGACCAGTACTACTTTTGTTAGTATACATATACAGTTTACTGTCAACTGAGACAATACAGTGAATTTACTTCAGTTTAATCAACTAAATCAAAGTTTATTTTGAACTATATCAAACAGTGTCGTTCACACCTGTACTTTTTCAGATACATCAGTTCTGGAATTTGGGTCAGCACTTAATGCAAACAAAGGTCGGCTGCATGAAACCAGGTGGAAGTCTGATGATGGACCGCAGTCTGTAGGTAAACAAAGATGGTGGAGTCAAGACTGTCGTAGAATCTGATGAACATGTTGTTCTCCAAGGAGCTCGCTCTCAACACGAGGTCCGAGCAGAACCTCTCAGGGGTGTGCGTCAACTACAGTGTCTGATCAGAACCTTGTTCTGGGTAAAAGCAGGTGAACTAGAACTGTAACGGTTTACAAATGCTACAACAAGAACTCACGGAGGAGACAGGATTCTCTTTGTGGCTGTCCAGGAGGACGTCTCGCCCAGCAGCACAGGGAGAAGTTGCCTTCGCTTGTTTTTGTGCCGTATGTCAGAAATGGTGGTGGTTTCGTTGAGACAAACTTGCAAAAGCCAAACAGCATTTACTGTCACGGTCTGAAGTGTTTGGTCAAGGTTAGTGTTGCAAAAGTCTCTACGGAGACAAGTGGAGGCTGTGTGACCCCATCAGTTAGATGGGCTCCTCCATGTGTTACAGGAGGGGAGCAGAGGGTGGAGGTATCAGGGAGGAGACAGGCTGCAGCTCAGCCGGCCTCCCCCTCCTCTCCAGCGGCCTGATACTCACCAGGTTCTCTATAGCAGCCTGCTCCAGAAACTTCTGCGCCGCCTCCAGCTCATTGCGATCTGAGGAGAGATCAGAATTAACACGGGATGAGAACCGGTCTAAACAACGCGCCGTCAATAATCCCGTGTAATAATGTGATATCAGATCCACGCAGTCACATTTCCTCCATCATGCTAACAGCCCGCCGAGGCTGCAGCATGCGTGTTAGCCGCTAACGCTAACGGCACCGGAGGAGCGCCTTAACAGAAACAGACGTGGACCCAACCAGGTCCAAACAGCACGAACTTTCCCACAAGATGCAGATCAGAGGCGTCCTTTCTTTGAACGGACTCGTGACCTGGCAGCGGCCCCGGAATCAGACAGGAAGCGACCGACATTCGGAACGATAACCGCTAACAGGCTAACCGAGCGGCTCCGCCGGCTATGGGCAGGGTCGGTCCCGGGTTCAGCGTCCTGCAGCGCCCGTATCCCCCGCCCCGGAGCCCAAAACGCGCCGTTAGGATGAGCGTGCGTGTTCGGGAACAATCAGGGCAGGCGACTCGGGTAACTTGACCGCGAAATTGCGACTGAACTCCCGATAGAGTGCGAAGTCACTCACCGTCAGGCCCGAATATTAGCTGTTAGCATCTCCCTCCGCCCGGCCATAAACTTCCCTCAGTTCCCCGGAGCTGCTCAACACCACACCGAAAATACACCCCGGACCCGGACCGACGTGCGCGTCCACCCCGAGTCTCACCTGGAGAAACAGTTTTTTCCAAAATAGTGATGAGCTCCATTTCGAGTGCCGGCTGCCGCTCGGGTCAGGTTCAGCGCCCTCGGCGGGTTGGATTTCCTCCACGGAGCTCAGTGAGTGGAGTTCGGTCGGTGCTGCGGAGGAGACGGAGGTTTCTCCCGTGCTCGCTAGGCGAGTTTCCTTCGGATGGAGCGGGAAATGTTAACGGCCGTCTCGCACGAAGAAACGTCTTCAGAGTTTCACCGCATCGCGAGGGAAAGGACCGCGCGCTTCTCTACTGCGGAGGGATATCACGCTCTGACGCACACTTGACGCACGGCGTCAGTGCCGCCGCCTTCTCCTTTCTTCTTCGTTCAAAGGCAGCCGGAGTCCGCCATATTGGACAGCAGCGCCCCCTACTGGTTCAGCTGGGCAGTACTAAAAAAAGTTAAGTCTAACGCGGTTCTTTTACACGGTTTAATAAAATGCTTATTTTAATTAAAAATTATTTTAAAAAAAAATTAAAACAGCACACCAGAACTGGCGTGTTTAAGGTTTGTTAGACAACTGAAGCTAAAAAGCAGCGTCACATTTAGCTAGGGGACCAAGAAGTGGGTTTTTTTTTTAACAGGGAGCTTTTTATCTACTGTATACTGTATTTCAAAATAAATTTGATTTAATTTCAACCGACATGCTGGACAGTAATTTGAATGGTTCTGGGACTCTACATAGCTTTATTTTTTAAATTCACCCAAAAGAAAACTGGTTAGCCTCTAAAAACACAGACTGTCTCAAATCTGACTCCAGAACTTGGTCTCCAGAGGAGTTCAGGTCAACTCAGAAACTGACAAGAGCACAAACTTCACCATGAAGAGAGGAGCTGTTTGCTGCAGTGCATTCTGGGTAAACACGTCCTCTGCTCTGGTTCTGGTCCAAAAGTCTTGTGCTTTCTTCAGATGAAACAAATCCAAGTAGAGCTGCCATGTTTTTCAAGGATTTTTTTATTGTCGTACCAGCTCACATTTGCATGTTTCTGGTAAAAAATTTGGACTCGGATCCCAGTTAAGAAGCCTAAAAATTAACAAATAAATAAATACATCCCTCCATCATCTTTCACCCGCTTCTTCCATTTTGGATCATAGGGCTCGCTGGTGCCCATGTCCAGCGATAACTGTGCGGGGGGTGGGGTACACCCTGGACTGGTTGCAAGTCCATCAGAGGGACACATAGACAATCGAGACAAACAACCATTCACTCTCACCTAGGGAGAATTTAGAGTTACCAATCAGCCTAACATGTATGATTTATTTTGTCTGTGGGAGGAAACCGGAGTATCCGGAGAAAATCCACGCACGCACAGAGATACCATGCAAACTCCACTCAGAAGGGCCCCCAGACCGGGATTTGAACTGGGAACCTGCTTGCTGAGAGGCGGCAGCTCTAGCAGTTGTGCCACCGTGCTGCTAAATAAATACAAGTGTATAAATATAAAGATGTATAATAAATAAAGTTTAAAAAAGTAAGATGAAGCTGAATTAGGTACATCTCGAGTTCAGCAGTGTGACAGCTGTAAGGAAGAAACAGTTTCTGAGCCTGGTGGTCTTACTATGAATGCTTCTCAGCTGCCTGCTTGATGGACGGGGCTGGAACAGACTGTGTGCAGGATGAGTGGAGTCCTTCATGATGCGGAGCGCCCTCTCCCTGCATCGTGATGTGTAGAGGTTCGAGGTGGTGGGAAGGCTGCTCCACACATTCTGTGCAGCCTTAACCACCCTCTGCAGAGCCGTCCTCTCAACAGCAGTGCAGCTGCCGTGCCACACGGTGATGCAGGTGCAGAGAACGCTCTCCACCACACAGCGATAGAAGCTCCTCAGGACAGAGCTCCCAAGTCCAGCTCTCCGCAGCTTTCTGAGGAAGTAGAGACTCTGATGGGCCGTCTTGACCAGACAGGAAGTGTTGGCTCTCCAGGTGAGGTCACTGGATATATGCACCCCCAGGTACCTGTAGCAGGAGACTACTTCCACAGCTGCTCCTCTGATGTGTAGGGGATGAAGAGGATCCTTGTTCCTTCTGAAATCCACCACCATCTCCTTGGTCTTATTCACAATGATGCAGAGATTATTGCCTCTGCACCAGGTGTTCCACCTCCTCTCTCCTCATCATTGTTCATGATGCATCCCACTACTGCTGTGTCATCCACAAACTTCATGGCAGCTGGGGTGTGTAGCTGAGCAGTCATATGTCGGCAGAGTGAACAGGAGGGGGCTCAGCACGCAGCCCTGGGACGAGCCAGTACTGAGGGTCATGGAGGAGAAGACGATGTGGATCCTGACAGTCTGAGGTCTGTTCATCAGGAAGTCTATAATCCAGTTCCCCAGTGTGGGACTCAGTCCAAGAAAGGAGAGCTTCTGCACCAGGGTCTGTGGGATGATGGTGTTGAAGGCTGAGGAGAAATCCAGACAGAGCAGACGGATGTAAGAATTTCTGCTTTCCAGGTGGGTGAGGACTGTGTGGACCACCGATGAGATGACATCAGCAGTGGAGCAGTTCCTTCTGTAGGCATACTGATGTGGGTCCACAGTGACGTCAATGGAGTCCTTGATGTGGGTCATGACCAACCTCTCGACGCGCTTCATAACTACCGATGTTAAGGCTATAGGTCAGTAGTCATTCAGGCCTGTCACTGTGGAGCACAGGGACAATAGTGGCAGACTTAAAGCAGGTGGGGGACAAATGCCATTGACAGTGAGGTGTTGAAGATGTCCGCCATCACCTCAGACAGCTGGTGTGCGCAGTCCTTCAGTACCCGTCCTGGGATGTTTTCGGGGCCTGCAGCCTTACAGGGGTTGATTCTCTGGAGTGTCTTCCTCACATCTTCTGTGTCACCGTGCAGTGTTAGGATCCTCAAAGTGAACATAGAACTTACTGAGTGCATCTGGCAATGAGGGGTCCCTTTGGCCTAGTGCATCCCTGATGTTGTAGATTGTACTGCACGTGATGCCCTTCCACATGCGCCGGGAATCGATGGTGATGAAGTGAATCTGAATTTTCCAGGTGTATGTGGCTTTGGCCCTTGCAGTGCCTGCTGTCAGTCTTTTCCTCACCTCTCAGTGCTGATGCCTCACCCGTCCTGAACGCAGCATCCCTAACTTTCAGCAGAGCTCTCACCTCAACATTCAGCCTGGGTTTCTGATTCGGATAACAGGCTACTGTCCTGGTGGTGATGACATCGTCAGCGCACTTGGAGAGGAAGCCAAGAACAGAGGAGGTGTATTCTTCCAGGTCCACCTCTCCTTCATATGTAGCCACCTCTCTGAAAACCTGCCAGTCTGTGCACTGGAAACAGTCCTGGAGCAGAGAGTCTACGTCCCTGGGTCACACAGCGACTGCATTCTTTGTTGGTCTAATCCATCTCATCAGCGGACGATACGCCGGCGCCAGCAGGATTAAGATGTGGTTGGAGAGGCCAAGACGGGAGCTCTGTACGCACCATGAATGTTAGTGTACACACAGTCCAGTGAGTTGTCTCCCCGTGGAAAGGTAGCATGCTGGTAAGAGGAGGCCATGACCTTTGACCTGCTGACAGAGGTCTGTAGTCACTGCATGGTCTGACCTTCAGGGTGAATGTGAAGACTGTCAGCTGGACTCCATATGACTTTTGACCCTTCTCAGGTTGACGGGCAGCAACTGTTGAGGTCATTGCTGATGTCTTTCCACCTTGGCGTTGTGTTCACACACCCCTGGATGCTCCAGAGCCGAGGCAGTCCCTCGCGATGAGGATCAGCAGCTCCTGGACTTAGTTCTTCACAGCTTTTGATTTAGTTCAGACGCAACGTTTGAATAAAAACATTTAGGAGCTTTACTTTAACACGTTCTGAGAATAACACACAGCAAACACGGAGTTAAAAACAAACCCATTGCTTCTTTATTTTGTCATCGCAGTAGTCACTCATATGTAGCTGCCTTGAGTTTTTGTCTTTTTCTTTCAGTTTTCCATCAACACAATGGAAGAGTCATGGACAAAGTATAAAAACAAAGAAAAACAGCAACAAAAAATGCCCCTTTTCACAACAAAATCTACGTTTGGCAGAAACCGAGGAACAGGACGACGAGGCGGATCCAGTGCATCTTAAAACGGCAACAAAAGGTTTGGATTTATTCTACGAAGACCCAGAGGAGATATGTCTGACGAGAACGTCCTCAGCCGGTCGTCGTGTTTGATCGACGTTAAACTCGTTTCAACACAAAGATCAAAGCTGCGTTTATGGCACGAGGCGTCGCCGCAGCAACATTCAGATCAACAAAAACCCTGCGGAGAACCGACCCGAAGCAGCAGCGACAGCAGAACCACGACCCGTTGGACCTGATGATCCAGTTTTTGTTGGGAGTCGACATGACGCTCGTTAAAAATAAAATCTGACACCCCCCCAGCCCACCCCCCCTCAGTGCTGCTGCCTCTCAGGACGGGCAGCCAAATGGACACACAAACGTCCCACAGCCTGTGTGGACAGTGAACGCACCACAGCTGAGGCCCAAAACAACAATAAAAAAAAATCTACCGGTAATTTCAGACCATCTGGATCAGAACCAGAAGAAATCTCTGCAGCCACGACCCAAACCACAACTGCACCGGTGCTGAACCAGAACACAAGGTTCTGATCCAAACTGTAGGAGATTTAAGAACACGAACTGGTGTAGAACCCAGTCCACCTGATCCAAAACAGAACAGATCCGTTTACACTGTGAGTCCAGTTCCTACCATTCAGAACATAAGAGACCCGGGTCTCAGAACCCTCAAACAAGACATCCCGAGAGGATCCTGGATGACTGGTTCTGGGACAGGAACTCAAACCAGGTTTAAGGTTCTGAACATGTAGTTGTTCTGAACCAGTTCAAAGTGCAGAACCAGAGAAATCCAGCAGATCTGAGCAGAACCAGAACCCGTCAATCTCTGAAAATGTGAACTCGGATCAGATCGCTCCCTGAGCTGTGGAAGGAACTGGACCGGCAGGTACACCTCAGAATCCAAGATGGCTGCCACATCTAACCAACAAAAAAGCCTCAGCTCTGTTTTACAGACTAACGTTTGGCGTGGTGGTCACTGAGAGTCGTCCTCAACAGACTCTTGAGGGCTGACCTCAGATCAGTTCATTTCTTTAAAATGGCAGCGAGCGGACTCCAGCCTGGTTTCTCTCAGAGGATCCAGACCTTGCTGTAGTTCTGGTGAAGTGGTCCGGATTAGCAGGACTTTGGCTGCTCTCTCAGTCTGGACCATTGAAAGAAACTTCCTGTCTCGCAGCAGAGACAGGAAGTGGCGTCTGGGACAGAGAAGACGCAGCAAGAACCGTTCGGACCAGACCGAGTTATTTGAATAAATTAAACTTTAAAAAAAAAGAAAAAAAATTCCTGAGAAAAATAAAAATAAACTACAAATACACAAACAATGATACATCTGTCTGATCGGGACATGCACACACCTGTGATGGAAGCCACACCCACACCTGCTGAGGAATCAAAAAAAAAAAAAAAAAATCAATTTACTGATCGATCAGGAGTGACAGGAAGCAGCTCCGCCTCAAACCTTTGGCTCCCAGTAAAACCAATCAGCTGATGATCTGTTGGACCAAATCCCCGGGAGGTCCAGAACCAAGTCCACCATGACAGAAACACCAAAAACCCATCTGATCAGTACCGATCAAAACTGATTAGTACGGATCAATAGTTTCATCAGCTGGAAGACAATCGACTCGTCTGATTATTCGTCCAGTTTCTGCAGCTTCCAGCTTCTAGAGGAGTTTAGATATGAGAAAACCACCTGAACTGACCTGGAGACATCTTATTGGGGTGGGGGAGGAGCTTGAGACAGCTGTTGATTTGGGGGCTATGGGAGGAGCTTGGGACATCTCGTTGGGGATGTGGGAGGAGCCTGAGACATCTCATTGGTTGGGGGAGGAGCTTAACAACTTTTTTCAATGATTAGACAAAAATGATTCCAAATAATCAGTAAAGTCATGACTGATCAGGTTTGAAGATGTTCCTGACGTTTATGTGAAATCACTGCGGCGGTCCGACGTCACATGACTGATTGACCTCAGCTCGGTGTTTGTTGATGACTACAGGTGTGTGTGTGTGTGTGTGTTGGCATTTAGACAGCAGCAGCTGAATCTGAGCATCTTTCTGCAGCGACTGACGAGCAGACGGGTGTGTAGCGTCGTGATTGATCAAAAGGAGGAAGGAGCGAGGGGGTGGCGAGGCGGAGGAAGGTCAAAGGTCATTTACAGTAAACTACAGATATATACACACACCCAAAATTGTACAGAGAACAAATATGTACATGCTCAGGTTTCTATGTTTAACTATTACCAACAACTGTTCCATTAAACGTCCCTCCTCTTCCTCCTCGGCAACAGGAAGTGCTCTTTCTCCTCATCCTCACCTGTCTGTAGTGTAACGAGGACGGAGGCGGGGCTTGTAGACCATCTGGACTCAAGAGTCCCATGACTTGGGAGGACTTTAGCTGTTCTTCAGCAATGTTCTGTCGTCAGGAGGACAGGAGGACGAGGAGGACAAAACAGCGACCGTAGTGGTGATGGTGGTGGAGGAAGAGGAGGTTGTAGATGAGGAGGAGGTGGAGGAAGAGGGGAAGGAAAGCAGCTGTCCAGTCTCAGCAGAGAGGAGGGAGCAGCAGCGGAGGTCCACGGTCTGCAGGGTGGGGCAGAGTCGCAGCAGCAGGACGCTTTGCTCCGTCACCTTCACACAACCTGCAGGAGAAAGACAGCGATGAAGAGGAGGAGGAGGAGGAGAAGGAGGAGCGCACTCAGACCGACCCTCACCTGCCAGATTGATGTAGGTGAGCTTCTCCTTCAGCGGGGAGGTGGGGGAGGTGAGCGTGTGCATCGCCTGGTCGCTGATGTTCACACAGTGGCTCAGGTCCAGACGGTTCAGGTGGGGGACGTAACGCACCAGGAGGCGGGACGACGCGTCCGTCAGGTCCAAACCGGCCAATCGCAGCTCCGACAGGTTCTGGAACCGCCCCACTCTGCCCTCGCCGTGAGCTGATGGACCAACCAGACAGCAGAACCTTCAGAACTCCTTCCAAACCACTAAGGCAGCTCTGAGTGTGCAGGTGGAGGTCTCACCTGTCCGGGTGTCAGGTGGGGGGGCAAGCAGCTCCCGCAGGTGGGAGTCCTTCAGGTCCTCGACTCTACTGAGGTCCAACACCTTCAGACAGGGACAGACTGTCTGACACAGAGCAGAGACCGCAGGCCACGCACAGCCAGACACGTTCAGCTCCTGGAGACCTGAGGGGGACACACAGGAGAGACAGACAGGTGAGACACACAGGAGAGACAGACAGGTGAAACAGACAGGTGAAACAGACAGGTGAGACACACAGGAGAGACACACAGGCGAGACAGACAGGTGAGACACACAGGAGAGACAGACAGGAGAGACAGACAGGTGAGACGCTCAGGAGAGACAAACAGGTGAGACACTCGGGTGAGACAGACAGGTGAGACACACAGGAGAGACAGACAGGTGAGACACACAGGTGAGACACACAGGTGAGAGCCTCGGGTGAGAAATTCGGGTGGAAAACTCAGGTGAAAACCTCGGGTGAGACACTCGGGTGAGACACTCAGGAGAGACAGACAGGTGAGACACACAGGTGAGACACTCAGGTGAGACACTCGGGTGAGACACTCGGGTGAGACAGACAGGTGAGACACTCAGGAGAGACAGACAGGTGAGAC
>JARVLU010027523.1:0-20556 GCA_031762415.1 Simpsonichthys santanae
TGGACGGTTTCTTTTTTTTTTTTTTTTTTTTGTGCCGAGATGTTTCATCCTTCATTCCATAGTGGAAGACAAAAAAAAATAAAAAATGTTTGCTGGTCCTAAAATGGGCCCCAGGGCCCGCTCTCTTCCCTGTCAACTCCTCTGAGACAGTCATGCCCAAATGGTTCAAACCATAAAAGTTCATGACCACTTTTCATGACCACAAGTTTTGAACCACTTTGGCATGACTGCCACAGAGGAGTTGATGGGAAGAGGGTGGGCCCCAGAGAGGGCGGGTCCCGGATGCCATCTTAGCACTAGCAAACTTTTTTTTTTCCCCACTATGGAATATGTTGTTTGTGGGAATAAGTTTTGTTTAGTGGCTTCTCAGATTGAGGAAGTCATTTGGAGGAAGGATGAAACATCTCAGCACAAAAAAAAAAAAAAAAAAAAGAAAAAAAAAGAAACCGTCCTGACTGAACATTGTTTGATTTTATACCTGATTTATTGAGCATGAACTTTGGTGCATACCAAGAACAGATCTCTGGGAGACCATGCTATTAAAGAAATGTGCCAAAATCTTTACTGAGGTTTGTTGTGACAAAAGCAATAAGTGAAACTGAAAAAAAAAAGTACTTTTTTTTTAAAATTATGTAGCAAACCTTGTAAGTTGAGATACATTCACAGCATTTGATGGTCAGATGGTGTCCAGTAGAATAGAGTAAGATATAGACACTTTGACGAAACAGTCACAAATGCTTATTAATGCATTGGTGAAAACTAAGGCATCAAGCAACATCAGAGGAGCAGTTTAAGCCTGATAACATCTAAACAGTTGCATATGTGAAGACAGAAGACCTTGGCTTCAGAATATTATAAAGAAAGGTCATCAGACCTTATCATCCATGGCAAAATCCACTAACATTGATTAAACTCTAGCTCTTGTTTTGGCTCATGCTGCATATGCTTAGTAGTGCAAGTTAATTCATGTACTTCATCTATGAACAGCCTGGTAAACGTACACGTTTTCTTCATTGCACAAGGTAAAACAGACATATTTGTACTCATATTGTGTGTTTTACCTGATTCACGTATTTATTGTTCAATGTTTCACATTTTTTTTACGTTTATTACCCCTTAAAGGTGAAAAAAGAACATATAGTTATTGAATGACCAACTAAATCAGCAGTCTCAGGCTCATCCTGGTGATTCATTTCAGGATGTCCTCTTTCTCTCCTTATTCATCGTGCCGTGTCGAAAGCTTTACACCTCCACTCTATTTGCTGTCTCATCTGTTCACTCCTTTCACATTTCTTAGTGCATTTCTCTTTGTGTCCCCCTCCAGTGTCATATATTTCCAAATCCTTGTGCTTTTTTATGTCTGTGGCTGCTTTCAAATGCATTTTATGTCTATTTTACCAGCTTGCTCGTCTCAGTGTATCCCCCATGTTTGTTGAATGTGCTGAAACATTTTGAAGAAATACAGCGGTCAAAGCTTTCAGTTTTATTTCAAACACAACACAGGGACTGTTATAAAGTAGTTTCTGGCGTTCTGATTTTTATGCATCATAAGCTATTGGTGTTCTGAAAAGAAAAATCATTTAACTTCTAGATCATACTAGTGTTTAACACAGACAGTTAATTAAACAGTATAGCTCTCATTATGTTTCCAAAGCTTATAAAAGGAAACTGAATTTTAAAACTGAGCGCAGTCTGACAGCAGCTCTAACTCTGCAATGGTCTTTGAGCTCTGACCTCTTCATTTCCTAACTTTCCTTGTTCCAGGTGCAAATCCAGAACAAAAAGATTGACCTGAGCCATGTGACTTCCAAATGCGGTTCTCTAGACAACATCCATCATCGTCCAGGTATGAAGTTCAGCACAAAGAGGACAATACTGAGGTGGCAGCAATGGCATTTGACCTTGGCACTGGGCAGTTGTATAAATGTGTGTGAGGCTGGGGAAGCTGTAAACCCAGTTAGCTAGTTGATAACGCCTGCTCCAAATCCATACGGGGGGTGTGGGGTGGGGGGCGGACTATATAGATTATGAAGCAGCCAGAGGTGGGTAAGATGTGTAGAAGGCAGCATTTCCATGAAATATTTACTATTTCAGCTGAATTAAAAAAAAGAAAGTATGACACTACACAGAAAAATCACAAACAATGCTGGGAAAAAAAATGCCTATTTGATTTTTTTTTTCCTTTCTAACTTGAATTTTCAAATAAATACTAGATTTTTAATGAATTACTGAAACTTCAACAAACTCTTGTTAAAGGGAATACATAAGGGCAGGACAAATTTTACATTATTATGACACAATGATAATCTTGCACTTGCTTGTTGTTTTGTTTGATTTATTTACAGTTTTTTTATATGTTTTTGTGAGCGGAAATATATTGAAAAGCTAGCAAATTGATTAAAGCATGTCTAATAATATCATTGTGTTATAAATATTGTTATAAATGTGGACACAACTCTGTAAAGACCTTCAGAATTTAGGTAACTGTTACATTTAAAAAGTATGCTGTGCGTCTGTTATAGAAGAATATAGAATAATACATTTTTTCTTTTATTAAAACTCACGAAAACAGATAAAAATATAATAATTCCAGTAGTAGCGTTCTAAAGCTATTAATGCGTACAATTTGTAAATAGCAGTAATTTTAGGAGATATCAACACTAATATATTTATTGATTTATTAGAATTAAATTATACTATTTTTATTTGCAATAAAAATGAATAAATAATACAACACTGGATGCTCATTTGTTTCAAATCAAGTGATGAATTAAATTAGTAAATTTATGTGAATCCCTTCAATAATCAGTCAATCACATTAAGCTTTCACACTCTTCAATGTCCCGGAGAGCTGAAAGAACAACAGTCGAACTGAGCTGTGAACTGCGTTCGGACTGACAGCTCGATTGATTGGTCCGCAGGTGGCCGGCTGTGGGAGGTGTTTTTTTTCCTGGCAACATTGCTGCAGTTTGTGCCTTTCTACCTTTAGAGTGTAAACTGTGTGCAACGAAAAGTTAAAAACTGGTTAGAACAAAATCTGAACTGCATTAAACCAAACCCGTTCCAGTTAACTACAAATACATTAGACAAGGGGTTCTCAAACTTTCTGCGGCCCTTACAGGGGAGAAACATTTTTAGGGACCCCCTCATAACCATTGTGTTTATTAAATAATTTTCTTCAATTTGTCTCTTTAATGTAATGGAAATACAGTATATGTGTAACATAAATACTTAAGACCTGTTCTTTAATAGTGTTAATACAATTTTTGTACTTTTAAACATGGAATATTTTTCATTCAAGACACAATTAAAAAAGTTCAGCTTCCAAAAATTACACTTTTGAGAAAATTAACAGTACAGTCTCTTGCTACTTTGCGGTTTGTTTTTCGCGGATTCCCTTTTTCGCAGTTGTTCAAAGTAAGATTGGACATGACACAATTGGCTGATGGATGAGCCATGGGTTGTTTATTAAAAATAACTTATTTTAAATGTTTTTGCACCATGTGTGCAGCCCACAAGTGCAGGGGCAAGCGTCCTCCTGCAGCCTGTCATGATCTCCTTCTCTACCACGCGCATATTTTTTCCCGCTGCAGCTTTGTGAAGGTTAATCCTTTGCTGTCCAGATACACCCATTGATTTTTGTCTTCTAACTTAAAATTCAAAGTATGTCACATTGTAAAATCATCATAATCACAAAATATATAAGTGCTAAAAGATATATTTTAATTAGTTTAGACCATTTATGTTCAGTTGTGCGAGTGTAATTGATCAAGAAGTACATTTCTGCTCCGTGCTGGAGAGATGAAGCTGTGTGACATCCCTTTACTGTCCTGCTGCACTTCTCTTCTCTACAATTTGAATTTAAATACCACAATTTTTTTTAATAAACAATCCATGCTGCATGGATTGTTTATTTAAAATATTACGGTGTTTAAATTTAAGTTGTTATTTAAGGAGGGAGATTGAGATTAACCGTTGATGAGTGTGATTGCAGCGTGGTGCTTGTCGTGACAAAGTTTACTGAACTTGAACTACTGTCTCCCTACTTTGCAGTTTTTCACGTCAGGGTATGGAACCCCCGCGATAAACAAGAGACTACTGTATCAAAACCCACTTTAAAATGTTACCTATTCACAAAATGAACATAATTGTATTGCCACTTCTTAAAATTATTACAGAAAACTCTTAAAACTGAACAAAATCATAGTATTAATCATACCAAGTAAAAGAGCTTAATTTGTTAACTGATCAATGCCGGAATGCAAATAGCCATGGACCCACGGGGGTCCAGGGACCTCAATTTGAGAACCACTGCATTAATCTAAATTGTGTTCAAAGTTCTGTCTACAATAAAGAGCACATTTGATTTAATATTTTTGTCTGAATTGGTATTTTTAAAGTAATTACTGTTAGATACAGCTAATTTACATTGTTATAAAACACGACTGACAGCTGACGGTGTTCACATGTTAAATAGATTTCAATATTTTTTTTTTGTTTTGCTTTTGAAGTCCAAGCACTTGAACACCTCCTGTCATGTATTTTCAGCTCCACCTACTGGTTATATTATTTCTTGTGTATACTTCAATTTATTCACTTGTTTATTTCTACTGCTTTTAAAACATGTTTCATCACTTTCTACCTTTGAGTATCAAGTCGACGTAGGGTTTTGTTCTCTTTTCAAATTTGAATAACTTCGCTGATCTCAATTTTGACTAAAGTTCGACTCTTCTGCTTCTTGCAGGGGGCGGTAATGTGCGAATAGAGAGCGTAAAGCTGGACTTCAAAGACAAAGCGCAAGCCAAGGTGGGTTCACTGGATTACGCTCATCACATTCCTGGTGGAGGTCACATTCTGGTGAGTGTCATTCTACTGCTCCTAATCCATCACTTAGAGAACACTGAGGCTTTCAAAGACTGTTCGTGTCACTTTTTGAAAAAGGGCTTCTATTAAAACACAGTTGTTGTCAATTATTGTCAATTCTGATATATTTTAATGATCCCCAAGGGGTAATGTTCTCTATTTTATTTTATTTTTTCTTTAATGGACTTTTGTATGTGTGTGAATGTTTCTGTTCAGTGCCCTGAGACAACTTCTGGTGTGACTTGAAGCTATAGAAATAAACTGAATTTAATTTAATTATTTTGGTTGATTATTTCAACATATAGTCTCAAATGGCTTTTTTTGTTTGTTTTGTTATTGCAGTCATAATCTTTAAGTGAAACTCTAGATCAGACATGTTTAAAACTTGGTCCTACAATTTGAATACAGTAGTCCCTCGCTTATCACTGGGGTTATGTTCCAGACCCCCCACCCACAATAAGTGAAAATCCACAAAGTAAGATTACTATATTTATTTTAGTATTTATATTTTAAGGCTTTAGAAACCCTTCCCACACTCTTGCAATGTTCTAAACTCTTAAACCTACATAATTTTAACTACATATGTACAGGTACTGTACGGTACTGCAAACTTTTACTCACCATCTCAGCAGCTCAGTTCTGGTCAGTCGGGCTCTGTTTAGGTTCTGCAGACCTACCCTGCAGCGCTGAAGCCCACAATGCTCAAAACTCTTAAACCCATGTAATTTGAACAACTTGCATATGTGTAATGTACAGTAGCTACGTACGTCAAACAAACCACACAATGGTCCCGATCAAGCCCAAATCCAGATGAAACAGTCCCGGTGAGCGATGGAGAAAAAACTGGACCTCCAAGCAACGCCTCCCCACTCGAGAGGCCTCATGGGCCAGCAAGCAACACTCAGATTGACAGACGAATCTGGAACTCCAGTTCTGGACCAGTTCCCAGTCAGTTCTGTGCATCCACTGATCTCTGAAGTCACAATAGATAAGGACTAATTTTTTTCAGATCAGATACATTTTTTTCCTCCATTTCAGCAGAACGCAATGGCTGGAGAGATGCTATTGGGAATTCTGCGTAGTGCACTGTTGGTTTTAGTCATTTTGAGTGGGGATGCAGTGTAGGCTTTGTCATTCCCTGATCTGTTACGAAAGCATGATCCGTAGTGTACTTCCGGGTCGCACGGATCAGCGTTGTTTATGAACAAAAACTGTCTTAAATTCCTTAGAAAAGTACATGCTCTATCTCTGCCAATCTTCATGTAGCTAATTTATGCCACTCATATTTCCGTTACAAATCATTGGTTAACATGATATGCGATGCATTAGACCTGACCCCCAGCCTGTGCTGAATGAGAAAAACCCTGCAAGATACAGAATGAATTATTTCCATGGTGAAACAGCGCCACTCAGTGGTGAATCTACATATAATTTTAACCATGACATTATGTCAGTGATTTCAACGGAAATCTGCAGAAATAGAGCACATAGTTTTCCAAGTAAATTAAGACAGTTCTTATTCATAAACAGAACTATACTCATACATTTGTTGAGCTACACTACGGATCATGCTTCCATAACAGATCGGGGAATGACAGGCTTATTAAGAGAAAACTAAAAAATGGCAGCACCTGTCGTGAAGTATTATTTTCTTCATTAACTTTTTCTCTGTATCTTGTACTGTCCCAGTCATGTAATATTAAAGTTGACAATCATGTGTGCAATCTTTTTTTTTCTCATGTACAATCTTACTTTGACAAACCGCAAAAGATCGAGCCCTCAAAAGTTGAACCGTGAAGTGACGAGGCACTACTGTATAAGAAAATAGAAAAGGAAAAAAAGTTGTTACCTAGTGGTTAGCATAGATACTGTTTTGCCAGTTGTTTCATTGTTTCTCACATCACACCACCTGCCTTTAATAGATCGAGAGCCACAGGTTGACGTTTCGTGAGCATGCAAAGCCTCGGGTGGACCAGGGAGCAGGCATCAACGTCCAGTCGCCTGGTTTGTCTGGCTCGGTGTCCCCCCACCACCTCCAGGAAAGCCACCTATCGTCCTCCGGAAGCATCAACATGACGGAGTCTCCCCAGTTATCAACCTTGTCTGAGGACGTCACCGCGGCCCTGGTCAAGCAGGGTTTGTGAACTCTGGATCTCTAGATTGCCACTGTCTACCCCAGACTACCCTCATCTTTCCCTTTCCGAACTTTGATGCTGTCACCTGCCATCCTGAAGCAACATGGTTACTGCTGCTCCGCTGAACCACCGCCTCGAAACATCTTTATTTAAGATCCATCACTCAACTTTAGGTAGAGACTAGAATTAGAAGCTGTTGTAGTTTTGGTCTTACTTATCCTGTTTGTTGTCTATTTTAACCCTAAACATGTGCTTTTAAGATTATTTCTGTGGATATTTCTTTATACTTTCTTTTAAACAATGTTGCATAGTGTAGACTAAGAGCTGGTTTTAGATTAAGTGGGATATCCACTAATAGGTGCAGACCATATATTGGTTTTGCTGGCCTTAGATCAATGTTTTAAAGAAGTCGCAGCCTTTTTCTACTTTTAAAAAGCAAATAACATGACAAGTGCACCATGCTGCACCTTTAGTTCTTGCTCAGTAAACGTGCATGGTTGCCAGAACCTTCAATCAAAACAAGCCTCCATACCGCAAGTCGTCATTGTCACTCAAGACATGATATATTTAACAAAAAAAATATAGAGAGACATGTATAAAATGAAAGTTCTCTGTCACCTTCCTCTCAACACATTTTAAAAGAACACAGCTATAAAATAATACTCTAAAATAGCATTTATGCAAGAACTGTGTCATGTTATGGGAAGCATGTTTGGATTCAAATATGAAAAGAGGCTCTTTTGTATTTTACCAAACTGATGTTAGTAACTTATTTCCTCATTTATTGGATAAAGGTGAAAGCATTCATGTTTTGTAGTTAATAGTTGTTTTACGGTGTAATGCTTGGTGACAATGTCCGAGACTAATTTTAGTGTTGCTAATGAATGGTATCTCAGTCCTGTCGAAGAGCCTTACAAACTTGAATCTGCTCAGCTACTAAACTCTGGAGCTCATTCCACAAACATCCGTCCCCAAAGAAAACCTTTAAGAGTATCTTTTATGAAATGTAGGCAGTGCAGAAATATCTCCACCATTGAAGGCTACTGTTGCACCCATCAGAGCTGCTGTTTGAGCCGGAAGGTCCAACTTGGCCCCTGATAGTTAGCAGAAACTGCTGCTACTCCAAAATCTGTGTGTGTTTGTGTGTGTTTGTGTGTGTGTGTGTGCGCATTTCGTGCAGATCTCAAGATGTTTTATGAGGATGCTACTGGAAACATTTTGTTTTAATGTTTAGGATGAAGACGATCTGGAATACACTTTAAAAAAAGCCTTAAAAAATGTCAAGACACCTTATGAAGAAATGTTAACTGACTGAAAGGACTCAGCTCTGTTATATCTGTTAGGAAAACAAGTGTTTAGATGGAATTTATTTATTTATTTTTATTTTTTCCCCCCAGACTCCAATCGTGGTATGAATTGCCTCCTGCCCAATTACTGTACCCCCTTCAAACGCAACTGTTTGTTTGCTTCTGTGTTTTTTCTGCATCCCCCATCTCCGTGTGCCTCTCCCCCTCCTCCTGCTCCGCCCTTGCAAATCTTATCGTATTTCAAAAGTCAAGTAGATGTATGCAGTTTTTTCTCCTGTTGATATGACACCAATTACAATAACTAATGGGAATAAAAACGAGACAAAAAATCTGACGCTGAACTGTTTTCTGTCTTCTTATCAAACTTGACTAGAAAAGAGATTGAACTGAACTAAACGTACAGTTACTAGTACAGTTACTTTGTTCAATTAACTGAAGAATGTAATGTTTTTCTAGTGCAGGGGTCTGCAATCTGCGGGTCTGGAGCCACATGTGGCCCTTTGGTCCCTCTGCAGCAGCTCTTTCAAGCTTTGACCAAAACTAACATAAAACTGAATTTTATAGGACGTTACACCCACAACAAAAAATGACTAGTTTTAGCTGTTTTCCTGTCATTTCCTTTGCAAATATGTGGATACTAGTACTAATACATATAGTAAATTATACTCACTTTAACTTTATGCTTTATTTCCTCAACGTAGGATACTCCGTTACCCCACAATTTTAAAAAAGCACATACGCCTGCACAGTTCATTGTTTGTTTTTAAAAAGTAGCAAAAATAATGTATACATATACATTTTTTTTCTTTATTCTTTACAAGAATCCAGTCTTCTGTGATGGACTTGTAGCAACCCAAAAAGGAAGAAGCGAGTAATGATAATTGATGGATGGATGGATGGATTGGTGGATGGAATCCAGTCTTTTATTATGACTTTGTAAAAATATCAATAAATGTTAATCATTAGATGTTTTAGTTTCATAATTTCATGCCTACTGGCCAGAAAAGCCATAGGCCAGCAGTTTATAATGACAATTGTATCAGGCTTTGTGGCTCTGGACATGTTTAGTGAATGAATGGGCAGAAGTGGCTCTTGATTGTAAAGGTTGCAGACCCCTGTTCTCTTTTATGTTTTATATTCTGACTGAACCTTTTTATTGCAAGTCTTCTAAGATCTGTTTCTTTTGGGACAATAGGAAATCTAATACACAGGAAAAGTGTGCCGCTATAGCCAGAAACAAACACCAGCTGCTGAAGTGGGGTTCTAAGTTATCAATCAGTATCTCACCTGCAGGACATAACTTAGGCTATGTTCACACTTTGCTCAGATCTGATTTTTTTCATGGTCATTATTAACGTTGTCATTAAAATGTGACCTCCACCAGACTCCAGTGTGAACCGTTTACAGATGTGAGGTGACCCGCTTGTGCAGACGAAAACATAACGTCACGCAGCATGCTGAGTTTAAAGAAGTAAATATGGATGCTACATGTTAGCATGTGTGAGTCTGACGTTGTGTGATCAGAACTGATTAAATTATTATCTGACAGGGTTTCTTGGTCCTGCGTTCACATTTAGTCTTAGCTCCTTACAGTTCCTCTAGCACAACATTGTGACGCACTGAAGGTAGAAACGAACTCAAGAATTGATCCCATCACATATTCAACACTAACGTTAGCATCATATATTTTATATGTAATCATATGTAATTTCCTGTATCTCAGTCATCCAGGACATGGGAAATTAAATTAACAAAATTGGAGTAACTGGAATTATTTTCTGAATATGAAAATTTAAACTACACAAGGCTGCTATCATCATTATTATCAATACTACTTTAATCAGTCTGCTCACCCCCATCTCACTGACATAAAAGTCAGATTAAATCTAACGTGACCATTCAGACTGCAGTCACTTTGGAAAACATCAGATTTATATCTGATTCAGTACTACATATGACAAAGACCTGGGTCACATGAGGGCTTAAGGTCAGATTATGCATTTGCCCGCAGTGTGAACATAGCCTTAGTTTAGTAGAATAAGGTGATATAGAAATAAAACAGTTGTTTGATTGAACTACTAACACTTTACTTTTGCATTAGATACTTTCTCTGCCATTGCTGGTAATAGAGCATAAACCAACAGTCTTCAGTGTAAATAATGATTTAATGTAGCACTGTAAAGGTTTCTCAGACTTTGTTTACATGAACCATTATAAAACATTAGATATTGAAGTTGTTTTTGAATGGCAGTGATCAGTTTTTTCTTCTGACTGACATAGCTCAGATTGCTGTCTGCTGAAAGCAAGATACAGACTCTCTACAGAACCCTATTAAAAAATACAAGCTATCCTTTGAAGATAATTGCAATAATCTCTATTAACACACAAAAATAGACACACTGTGAAGCCCAGGACTTGTGAATCCAGTAAGTGATGAATTAATGTAATTGGGGGTGGGGGGTGGGGGGGGGATCTGGTGTTCCTCCCGCAGAAAACTTTGAATAAAGGAAATGCTATTTCCTGCATTCTGGTGTATTTTAATGAGTTGTAAACATCTATGATATGACTATACAGGATTCAATAACCCTTTCAGAGTTATTGACACAACAAGAAGTAGCCTGACCAACAGCTCTCCTTGTTTGAACAAAGCACACTACTCTTCTCTCACGCATTCTAACACCCACCATCACCCCCGGTTGACACTTGCAGGCAACTGTATTGCGGTGCACAATAGACACACTAGTTAAGTCGCTACAGATGTAGCACCCCACTTCTGTCATGCATCCTACCTTTTAGAAATTGTGGTGACCGACTGGTCATTTGCTGACAAGCCTACTTGATTGATTGACAGGTGGTGTCGAGGATCTGACTCGAGCAAAAAAAAATAAATAAAAAAAAATCATAGATTTTACTGATCCATTTGTGTCATCATTTATTCCATACTTATTCCAAATTTATTCAATATTTTGGTGATTGTAAGGTTTGAGAACTAAGCTACCTTACAACATCATAATGATGGTTTATTTATTTGTCAGGGGTGCTGAGTCCAAAAATTACTGACTATAATGTTCTCATTTGCAAATAAAAGCAAGTGTAATTTTTAGAATCATCTAATTGCTTTTGTGTGTGTTGGCATGAGCTCTGTCTACACAGCTAATGTTCTCAGATGGAGTCATTCAAGATTTGGTTAATCAGAGACAAGAGTTTGGATCAAAACTTAGCGCCTCACTATGTTTAAGATCTCAAAACGCTGGGTCAGCTTGTAGTAAAAACACAAACATCTTCTTTAAGTGGATATCTGACTAAATGTATTGTCCAACCTGCAATATGAAACAGAGTCAGAAATGGTAAAATAAAATGGGAATATGAAAAGTTTATTGTGAAATGGCAGATGATACAGCAGGTTAAGACTCAGGGATGGGTCGGGTGAAGGATGGATTTCTTTAGATGGCCAGTCCTTGGGCCAAACCAGTCACCTGAATGGCAGCCAGCCAGACGATTAGTGAGGGGGGGAGTGGTCATCATTTTCCCCCTCCCCCTCCATCACTGTTCCTCTGTAATTACTACCCCACCCCACCAATGAGATCAGGGTACTTGGATGATAGGGAGGAAAGAAGCACCTTGTGGGAAATAGTTACTGCTTTCCAAGTAGCAGGAAGAGGAAAAGAGAAGGGACGAAAATCAAATAAAAGCACCATTTAGACAAAAATAAAAGTTGGACAAAAAAAATGAAATGACATCTCTTAGTCCATTGTCCCCCCTGCTTCCACAGATGATTCAGGAAACAGCGAGTGGATGTCGCGACACCATGGGGTCTGCTCTATTTGATGCTCACCAGCTGCAGCGGCGGGGTCCTTACACAGACATGATGTGCTTGACGAAGGCTGCAGATGAAGACCAGGGAGGAAAAAAGAAAGGAAAAGCAGAAAAAATAAGTAACGAAGCTAAGAATTTAAATAAAAATGTCCAAATTATTGAATTGGACTATACGTCAAAACTTTAATTCACTAACCAAAATGTGATGTCATGCAGGATATGTGGCATGAGCTAAAGTTGAAATTGATACTCTAAACCTTTTTTTTTTTAATTTATTATTGTTTAGTTGAAAGTAATGAAAGATTTCACAGTTGTAAATGTTTGGTAGTCTTTTCAGAAAATAGATAAATAAAATAATAAATAAACAGCAGCAGCTCATTGCCATTTGACATTAACATCAATGCTATATGTTGCTAGTATAAAATAATAGGTGGTGTCAGCAAAAATGTAACAAAAAACAGTTTTGATCTTATTCCTGATTTGAATCTTCTTCTTTTTGTATTATTTTAACAGTAATAGTTGCAGCACTATGTTGGTTATTTTGAACTTATGGCTCACCCTCGTAGTTGATGCAGCCGTTCTCATCCTCTTGTCCGGCCATGAGAGCGTCAATCTCAGCCTCATTCATTTTCTCTCCTGCAGGAGGAGACAGAAGACGCCTGGTGGTAAAACCACACAAAGCAACACAAGCACAAACATTTTATATGCAGCATTGCAGAACTTACCCAGTGTTGACAGGACGATACGCAGCTCAGCGCCCATCACTGTGCCGTTGCCCTCCTTGTCAAAGACACGCAGACCCTCAACGTAGTCCTCAAACCCTGCCTTGTTCGGGCTGTTGATGATGGTCTGGAGCATAGGGAGGAAGGCCTCAAACTCTACTCTCTTGTTGGCCATATCTGCATGAAAGAACACAAAAAAGTGTGTAAAAATAGAAAAAAAAAATAAGGATTAGGCCTAAATTGACCAGTTTGTGCAAGCTATTTCTACAGGCGTTGCAGGTTTAAGAGATAAAAATGAGTTTTGGAGACAAAATGCTTTAGCTGATGGGTTCATAATAAAAAAAAATCATGTTCAGCCATTTTTAAATTAGTTAAAGTCATTGCCGTAGTCCTGCAAGGATCACATCTATAGTTTTTCAAGAGTACAACAATGCACATTTGAACACTTTACAGTTATTTAGAGCAACAACACAAGAGAAAAAGCAATGCTGCACTGCCCTCTTCTAATAAAAAGCTTAATGTCTACTCCTTCCTCCCCCTTCAGTGAGTTGGTTTGAACCTACTCCCAATTGCACTCTGCAAAACTTCAACGACTACTTAAAACAGGCATGTGTGCCAGCAACCATAAATCAAATTTGAATGTTACTGAATGCTTCACTTACCATCAGGCGTGGGGTTTCCAAGCAGTTTGTTCACCTCCTTGTTGGTGGGGTTCTGTCCCAGAGCGCGCATAATGTCAGCGATTTGGTTGTAAGCCACCTTGTTGTCACCCACCCTGTCGAACAGGCCGAAGGCCTCCCTGTAGTCTATTGAATGGAGGGAGAAGAGAATGTGTTGACTTTGCTCCACCAGTGCTTTCATTTTTATTGAGTTATTTACATTTGTGTGTCAGAGGTGTTTGAGGGGATGATCATTATGTTTTACTAAGTGGAGCTTTTGTCCAGATTTGTTATTGAATATTTTCAAACTACTAAACTGTGACAACTTTATTTTCTAAAACAGTAACTTATTTTGCATTTAATTGCATTAACCACATCAGTTTTTGGAATTAACAACTGCAAGAGTGTATTTTTATTTTATTTTTTATTATTTGTTTGTTTAATTGAAATTCCTGAACAATCTAGTCTTTTTTTTTTATGGATTTCTTTGCTGAGTTTATAAATTTGGGCATGATCTTGAATTAAAAAAAAAAAAAAAAAATCAAAAAGCCCTAACAGAACAAAAAAAAAAAAAAAAAAATACACCAATAGTGACATTGACATGCATGTTTTGACTCAATTTTCTTCTTTTTATTTTTATTTTTTAAATATACAGTACTTTGTAAAATGCTGCTAGCTGTTGCACACCTGCCACCAGGTGGAAGCAGCTACTCTCCTTACTTACAGGGAAAACACACAAACCCAAGACATCCAAGAAGGTTTTGGTATTACTGGCAGAATGGACTGACTCCTACTGAGCCTCGTCACCACATGCACTATTTCAGTCTCAGCTGTCTCCTTCTCTCACAGCAGAGCTATGGCTCTTTTTAAAATACCACCTTGGAATTGACCAACATAGCTGAGAACATGAGCTCTCCTTTTAAAGGCAAGGCCTTCTGGGGGCGAGCCGGCCGGGTAAAAGTAGGGAATGCTGACAGCAGTGTAACCAGCAGCCGGTCAGACAGAGGGTCTGGTCCCGTGGTGGCCAATAGGAACCAGCAGCAAAGACTGCACTGTCATTTTATTGTTCATTTTTGCTCATTGCACCATGCATATTTAATTTCACTGATCCAAAGATGTACTGAACTCATCAGTGGCACCAGATGGTTTTGTTGTTAAAGAAGCTTTTAATTCTTCTTACGCTAGTTTGTTCTTTCTGTTCTGGTTACAGGTGATGGTTTAATAGATTTTGACCTGTTCCACAGGTAAGAACTACATCTGTATTCACTTATTTTCATACAATGAATAAAGGATTTAAGCAAGTCAATGTGATTCACTTTTAATAAAACCACAATAATATTTTATTTCCCCATAGTAACAATTTTCTCCTTTGACTTCTCTCAAATTTCTCAAGGCATTTCATATTGTAGACGAATGCCAAAACACATAAATGACTGAGGTGGCCACCCGTCTGGAACACTTTACCACCAATCGCTCAGTGGTTTGTGCATTTTAAAGTATTATATTTCACAAAACTTTGAGGTTGTTAAACTTTTGAAATAAAGATTTAAGGCTGACTGTCAGTAGGTCAGGTGAGGAGTAGGTGAAAGGTCAGTTTTATGTCTGTTTTGGGGAACTGTGTCAAATGTCATGTGATGCAGTGTCGTGTGATTGCAACGGTGAGAGGTGTCTTACATACCTTCAACTTGGTCTGCGCTGAATTCTATCTACAAGCCAATGGAGAGAAGCTGTGTAAGTGCAATATGTCCACAACAACACATACATGTCAACCAGAACACCAACTGAACTAAAGACCTTTTGCATGTAAGTTTGACTAAAAAAACTAAACAATGCTGCCAATATGTTTCTTCCGAGGCTTGCTTCAGGTGGAGGCACATGACCTGTGTTGTTCCATCTTTAGCTACATGTCCACATTTGGAGTCATTATGCATCACCATCATGCATTAGTCACTACTCAGTAAATCCAATCTGGAGAGACCTGGGAGTGGTCTAAACCAGGGCTATTCAATTGGTGGCCCTCGGGCCATTTTCGGCCCGCGGGTGACTTTTCTGGGTTTGGGTTTTAGGTTCTGTTTTTTGCATTTACAATGCAATAAAATAAACAAATTTAAAAGGTAACAGATAAAGGTAAACTTTGTTTTTTTACATCATGATTTTAATCGCTGGATGTCCAGCCCCCGAGCTGTTGGTTTTCAGAAACTGTAGCTTCCCCCCAAGCAATTTTGTTGAATAGACCTGGTCTAAACCCTGTTGAGCTATCCATGGTTCTGCTCAGTCACTTTTGTTGTCTTCCAGACCTGAAGCTGCTCGCACTACTTCCTGTGTAGCTCTTGAAAATGTTCAAATGGGTTTTTTTTTTCAAGCAAATAAAATAAAATAAGGAGGCCTTCTCTATCTTCACATTAGCAACTCCTTAAAAACAAATGATAACTTTTATATTTGAGTCAGAGTCCTAAACAAACTGCAGTCATAAATTTTAGTCATGCATGTTTAAGTCAAATTGAGTCCAAGCTCTTCCTGAGCCACCTGCATCATATCACTTCCTCCTTACACCCATCAGACAGAGCCTTCAGTGTCATCATACCTTGACTGAGGACAGGTCGACGGCTGGAGCCTTAGGAGCCGCTGCAGGTTCTGGTGCCGGTGCCGGTGCTGGTGCAGGTGCTGGTTCAGCCTTCTTGACGGGAGCTTTGGGATCTTTCTTAGGTGCCATTTCAACTGATAGCTCAACTACTTTGTCCCACAGGCGCAGACAATTCCCGGTTCGGGTGACACACAAGAAGTGCACGACAGAATGGAGGGGACTCAGAGGAAGAAATCACCCTTTGGGCGTATATATGAGGCTATTTTTCCTCTTGACCCTCGTCAACACCGTTCCCCTGTAAGGATTGGATGGCGCATGGGAGGGTGTGGTGGGAGAGTGTGGTGGGCTTCTCTCTAAACATAGAATATAAGGTTGCAGACCAGAGGGAGTTTGTTCATTCAATCAATCAGAAATGAAAACAGTGGACTTGGTGTGAAAGTTTACCTGCGGGTGTAAAGGATTTCCTGCAGACCACATTTCACTTTTACACACAGAACATCCGGATGACACGTTTGGAAGATGATTGAAGGTTTATCAGGATCTGAGCTTCACATTTTTTTCCCTTTCAAATAAATCATGGTGTCTGTCTTTTTAAAGCCTTAAAGAACACACATACACAAAAAGTTCCAAGACTCCATGTTTGTGTTTTCTCCTGTTTTCTCCCGCAGACCCAAAAAAAACCAATATGTTAAATTATAACTATAAATTGTTCCAGGTGTGTGCAATGGTGTGATGGTTGTTTGTCTTGTTTGTCTCCATGTGTCCCTGCGATGGACAGGAGACCTGTCCTGAGCATCTCCTGTTTCTAGCTCTGTGACTACAGGACGTGGGCACCTGGGACCTGTGAAGCGGGTCAAGATTATAGCTGGAAGGTACACCAGGACAAATATGTAAATTAATTTAATATGTAAATTTCTGATTTTTTACATGAATGTTTTGGAGTCTGGAAGATGCATCGTGTGTGCGTAAGTCTTGAGTCAAATGCATTTATACATAACATGAAGGATGGCAAAGAACCATTACATTAAAAAAAAAAGGGACAAGGCATCTTAAGATTTCTATTTTAATGTGCACCAGTGCCTTGTTTTGGGAGTCAATCCTACGTAATGTGTTTGAAACAGCTCACAGAGATCAATAACGATTTAATCCCTTCAGATTTATGTCTTTGGGAAGAAATAGTGATGAGAATAAAATTAACTTTTAATCCCAGACTGTCAGAAGTTTAGGCTTAAAAATGAGAAAAAAGGAACATATTTCATATCCAGTTTGATTCTGGTCCTTTTATTGGACAAAGCAGTACATTTGTTCAGTTTGGTGCTCAGTGCTCCCCCCCACCCCCACCCACCCCCCCATCCCCATCTAGGACGGATGTGATGTAAAAGCACAATGAGCTGGAGCTCTCGAGCGGCTTTCAGCTGCTGTTGCCAGTAACACAGACAAGGCCGAAAGTGCAAATTCTGCTTCCTTAATTCTTGTCTATATCTGTATCCAAGCCCCAGGGGTGCAACCTGCCCCTACCGCCAAGGCAGGGGCTGGTGACGAAGGAGCTGCATAAAACCCTTCACCCTCCCGCCCCCTGGCCTACACACTCCCCACCCACTTGCTTTGGCTGACCCCGTCTTCGTCAGGGTATGAGCCACAGAAAGCCCAGTCCCTCAGCTGTCATCTACCCCCGGCACTCCACTGCATCTTCTCTGCGTCTGACTTTCCTTCATTCCCTCCCCCTATAGAAAGCTTGCCCCAGTGTTTGCACCTGTGCTGCGGTCCAATCTGAGCTCCACTATAGAATCTGGATGCATTCAAGAGCCGGGCAGAGCTGAGCTTTATTAAGATGTGGTGGCAGGTCAGCTTCTGACAGAGGCAGAGTGGTGGTGAGGGGGGGCAGATGAAGTCTATTTGGCAACCACATGTAACCTCACAAGTTTTATTGTGGATGATAAAGGGACGTTTTTTTTTTATTAGTTTTAAGAAAATCTAAATTTAAAATCTCGAAATTCGATACATTTGAATTTCCTCAATATAAATTTTATTTTCTAATAATTCTTTGCCCCAGTTTATCAGCTTCTAAATATGTTCTGTTACAAAAATCTTTTAAAATATTGTCTTAGTTGACGTGTGCATCATTCTCATAACTAAACTTGCAGGCCCTTATTCATCATCAGCGGGCAGCTTCTTAGAGAACATGATCCTGGAGGTGTGAGGTCAGACCTTTGAGGGGAAAAGAAACTTCTGTTCAACAAAAAGCAGCAGTGCTGATTTACGACCATCCATTATAGCAGAATCAGAAATATAAAAACTATTTTTTTAAAGCTGTCAAGGTAATTGTTCTGTGATTTATTTCACCTATTTTCATTTCATGAAACAGTTCAGAATAAAACATTAAGTTTTACATATGCACACAAGGAAAACATCATCTGAAAACTTATTTTAAAATTCTCAAACAAAACCTCTGCATGGTGCTTTATCTTATCTTGGTGAGCATCTCATAATTTTTGACTTCCTTCATAATCTGCAGTATTTTGTTTAGCTACAATTTGGCACACCATAAACACTCTAAATTACCAAAGTTCATGCTCATTAATCCAGGTAAAAAAAAATCCACCAAAGTTCAGCCAGGTCATCTGGATGTTGTTTATTTTTTCTTGATAAGACGTTTCATCCTTCAGGTCCAAATGGCTTGACTGAACTTTGTTGGATTTTTTTTTAACCTGGATTATTGAGCATGAACTTTGGTGTTTTGAACCACTTTGGCTATGGCTACCTCAGAGGAGCTGGCAAGGGAGATGGAGGGCCCCAGAAACCATCTTATCACTGTCAAACTGGTTGGCCAACCATGTGAGTGTGCTGCTTGTGGAACTCAGTTTGCTGTTGCTCCTTGGACTGAAGTCCTTTGGGGAAAGGATGAAACGTCTCAACAAAAACAAAAACCATCCAGATGACCTAACTGAACTTTGATGGGCTACAAAACGCATTGAAGACATGCATAAATAATTAAACGTTCTCTCAGCAGCTTTATAAATGCGTACAAGCAAAGGAGCACATTCTAAAACCAGATTTCTGTTTTCTTCAAGAAAAAGTTTACATAAGAGGCTATGAATGAATAACTCACGTTTTTATTGGATGCCATGAGCAATAGACAAAACGCAGTTGACATTAAGATATCTGTCAAAAGGTTTTCTATTATATATTTAAAAAAGTGGTCTTAAATATGTTTATCCATTCGATATATTTCAGGCCTGACTTGTGCTGCTGTTGACCTGGGGAAGTGCAGTGTCATGTTTGACACATTCAGGCAGTGGTCTCATCCTTAGGGCAGGGTCTTCTTCTGCTCTATGACCTCACAAGAAGGCCAAAAATATCTATCCATCCATTCATGTTCATTGTTAAAGTACCCATTTAATTTAGCTCTCACTGGTGTGATTTGGAGTTCTGTTACTTTGTGTTTCCTTGTCTATGTCCTTATAGTTGTTTTGATTGATCTCACCATGTGTTGATTCTGCTTCACCAGATTCTGCTGTGGGCTCTGCTAAGTAACAGTATAGAGATGACGCTGTTCTTAAATGGCAACATGCATCTTTTTAACGTTATGTCCTATGAAGTGATTGTAATGACACAATGTCTGATATGAGCAAATCAATTCATCAGAATACTTTTTGTTTCCCCACAGGAAACATTTTGTCGTCACATGAAGTCCACATGTCTTCATTCAGCTCGTGAGAAGGTCTTGTTGTGAGCACTGATTCGTTGTCAATGTTTAATGGGGCACTTGACGATCTTAGCTATTCCTTTGTGTAATCTATTACATTTTGTCTTTAAACCTCCAACATCCCTGGCATGAAGTTGATCTCAGGAAATTTGCAAATCATGCTTATACCTTAAAACGTATCTTGAAACGTTTTAGTCCTAAATGACAGTGTTACTCTGGCAACATAGTCACAAGTTGCCTCTAAGTTGGTCATATCTCAGACAACGATGTGTCATCTTCCACTCAGAGACTGATAAATATTGTAGCAGTCTACATATGCAAGAGGTTTTGAGATAGACACTAAATTACAAAATACTTCTTGCAACCAAAGCACATATTGACCTTTGATACCAATGCACATGCATGAAATTGGGCACCACATGCCTCAGTAGGGTCATAGCTATTTTCAACTTTATTGTTCTGGTCTGTACACCAGCCTTTTTTTCATTTTTGTATAGTGGGAGTGGTGGCGCTGAGGGTAGAGAAGGTTAGAGAAGGTTAGAGAAGGAGGGCCTGTGATTGGAAGATCCCTGGTTCAACTCCAGGTACTGACAACATCAAAATGTAGGTGGGCTAAGAGAAGCACCCACACCTGCCTCCATCCTCATTTGCTCCACTCTGGGCCCTTGAGCAAGACCCCCCCCCCACCATCTGCTCCTCCGGGTGCCCTAGATAGCAGCTCTCTGCTCCACACAGAGGGCTGTGGTAGCTCGGTGGTCTGTGGT
>JARVLU010031657.1:0-20366 GCA_031762415.1 Simpsonichthys santanae
TGTTAGCAGCGTGGTACTGTTAGCAGCGTGGTACTTTTAGCAGCGTGGTTCCGTTAGCAGAGTGGTACTCTTAGCAGTATGGTCCTGTTAGCAGCGTGGTACTGTTAGCAGCGTGGTACTGTTAGCAGCGTGGTACTTTTAGCAGCGTGGTTCCGTTAGCAGAGTGGTACTCTTAGCAGTATGGTCCTGTTAGCAGCGTGGTACTGTTAGCAGCGTGGTACTGTTAGCAGCGTGGTACTTTTAGCAGCGTGGTTCCGTTAGCAGAGTGGTACTCTTAGCAGCGTGGTCCTGTTAGCAGCATGATGATAATAACGACTGTACTATGGATGATGACTGCCCTCCAGAACCGGGTCCAGCAGAACATCCAAATTTCTCTGTGGAACCAAACTGCTCCATAGAGTTGGGCCCATGCAGGCAGATGGAGGATCATGGAGACGGCTGCCATGACAGGCCGGAGCCTGAGCCTGTGGCGGGAAGGGGGCCAGGAACTGAACCACGATGGCAGAATGGCAAAGCAGCGACACATAAAACTCCAAAAGTGTGTCACGGTCGTACTTGTTGCGTGGGCGCGCAGTGGAGGCGCAAAAAGTTACAATAAAAACATCATGAACAAAAAATTAGCGAGAGCCGAAGAGGAGCTCTCATCAGTGCTGCCGTACTGCGGCTCACGTGACGTCCTCCATTCTAGACAGTCAATTCAAGATGACTGTTAACCGACTTAACCATACACATGTGTGACTATTTTACAGATGTTGTAAGATTTTTGTTTAAATATTTGTTATTTGAAGTCATTGTGTGTCAGCTCAAACCACTGCTTAGATTTTCTTAACACTTTTCAGAATCAATCATTATTTGTGCATCTACCCCACAGCCAATCAACATTCACCACTTAATGCTACATATAATGAGCTAAAATTTAATGTGGTAGTAGCTGAGAGTCCTCACAACACACACTCTGAGTGTGGCAATATGACAGTGTGTGTCATTTTCAAGGTTTGAATGATTTCTTAACATTAGAGGATCTTGGTCTAAAATGTGTTTTCTTTGAGAAAAGGTCAGGGCTTTAATGAACTCTTTTATTTAATATAAAGCCCTGACGTTTTCCTTATCGCTTGTCAGGTGCGTCTGGTTTGAATTAATGAGGATCAGGAGTCAAATGGTCTCAACAGAAATTAATCAGAACCTTCTAAAGAAGACAAGAGTTAATGAATCCATCAGTCTGGTCCTGGACTTTAGGAGTCCTTCCATCACAGAAGGACAAACAAGGACATCACAGCTGTTTTATTCCAGAGCTGTTTCCTTTCCTGCTGCAGTGAAACGAATATTCAGGTTTTTTTTTTTTCCTCCAGCCTTTAATCAGAATGTGTTTTAACCATCATTTTCTTTTACTCTAAAAATAAACATCATTAGTGCTGTTTGTCTCCAGCCTCATACATTTAGATTACGCTTGTTGTGTCCAATAAAAACAATCAGCTCACGTCTAATTTTTGCACTCATTCCAAGCTAGGGTTTACGTTTTGTTGAAAAGGTTTCGCAGAACTGGCAGCTGCGGCGCTGCTACCTCTATTTATTTTGATATGAACAATTTGATCGCTCTCCTGACTGGCACGGAAAATTATTATGCAAACCAGGCTTTTCATTAAACCTGCAGGTTCGTTTTGATAATTAACGGTTTTGATGCGTGCTTGCTTTTAAGACCGCGGATCTGAAAGTACCTGCCAGCGTTTTAAACCGCACGGTGTCTTTTGTAGCCCTAAGATAAGTGACACATCAACAAATGGAGCAAATCAAAACATCGTGCGTTTAGCAGGTGATGTTTTGATCCTGGTGAGCCAAAGATGAGACGATGAAGCTCCGAAAAAAAGCCTAATGATGTAAGATGGTTATTAACAACCACCCAGTTTGATCTGCATGAATGCACGTGATGCTGACCACTGAACTTTTGGACTTCTCCAACAGGCCGACAAGAAAAGGACCATGCACCATAGATTATCTCATTCAAGAAGTTCTTTATGTTAATAGCAGATTTATTCATAAAGGTCATCACTGCCTTCACCATAATTTCTAAATGTTAATAAAACAAAAACAGACTTTTGATAAACCATCAGGCAGGTCATCATTTCTGGCTATTTGTGTCGGCCATATTGTCTTCTGCGATACTCTGGCAATAAATAATTAACTTTTCTGTCATTTCATCACAATAGTCTCCAAGCGTTAAGACGACCCTCTTAGCGCTTCACTGCTACGATCAGATGAAACAAGAAAATTGTATTTTCTAATGCTGGGAGAAATCTGAGTGAATTAAAACTGAGCTGTTCAAGCTATAAAAAAGCAAAACAGATGCTAAAATTAGCAAACATGCATCAAGTAAAATGTGCAAAACAGTAGCTAAAAATAGCAAAACAGATGTCTAAACTAAAAAAACGGATGTTAAAATTTGAAAAACTGTAAGCTAAAACCATCAAGACAGATGTTGGTTAACAGCAGAAAAACAGCTGAAATGAGCAAGACTGCAGATAAAAATAGCAAAACATATGCTACAGTTAAAATAAGCAAAACAGAAGCTAAAATTAGCAAAACAGTAGCTAAATGTAACAAAACAGATGCCAAAGCTAAAATTCACAAATCTACGGTTTAATGTAGCATACACCGAACTGAGCAAAACAGAAGCTAAAATTAGCAGCTTAACATTAGCCAAAAGCTAAACGAAGTAGAATGGTAGCTAAATGATTACTACAACTGGCAACACTGTGGAACGATAGCTAAAAGCTAAAAGTAGCAATAAGAAACCAAAATAGAGCCAGAATGCTGAGGAAGATCTCAAAGAGAATGTTTTTGGTGGAACTGTTCGTAATTTCTTTGAAGTAGTTAATTCATTTGAAAAGTCTAAATGTTCCTGTAAAGTGCCTTGAGACAACTTTGTAGTGATATGACACTATAATTAAAACGGAACTGAACTGAATTTGAATGTTACAAAAAACAAATGTACTGGCACAAAATTCCCAATCAGGCTGAATGTGTTGATATATATATTACAAAGTATATTACATATTATAAATGAGTAAACTAGATCAATGGTGCATAAGTAGTTTTTAAAAATAACAAACTGAAGAAACATATAAACAGGAAAGTGGTGAGATGCTGACTCAGCATCCATAACTCAGCAGTTTCTAACACAGAGCGGTGCAGAGCTGCAGGGTTTCGGCTGATGTTGTGATGCAGCCGTTGCCTCAAAGCATGATGGGATTGAATTTGATCAAGACCAGAGCGCAGCAGGGGAGCGGACCCCAACACTTCAATGAATGTAGGCTGTACCCTTGGGAGCAGCAGTTACAACAACTTTATACACAATAAAACTCTTCTCAAAGTTCAAGAAGAACGAGCTCCATGTGTTGATGCGTCTCTTGGACTTTCCCAGAGTTATTTCAGCCATCAGGTCCAAATATGTGCACAGTACTTTCTGTTTGACAAGTGACTTTGTATGGCAAGACATGATGGACAAATAAGAATTCCCTTACTCACTGGAGACCATAAATACTTCAGTGCTGAAAAGCGGCTGAAAAGTGTGAACATAAATATCAAACTGAGCAAAACCTTTGGGAAGAGGACGATGTCAGCAGATGGTAAATGAATCCTGAACTCGGGAGTTGATCATCAACGCTGTCAGGTTGTCTGTAGGAGCCATTTAGAGCCTCCAGACCAGTAACAACTTTACTCTTTGCTCATTAAAATACGGTCGTCCACTCCCACCGTCTGGAGACGTTTCCCGGGGGAATCGATGCGCCTGGACAGCGAGACGTGAGTGAATTATGAAAAGTAGAGGCTGAGGGTCAGACTGGTTGGATTCCTCTGCTCAGCTGGTGCTCAGCTGACACCTGAGGGCTGGAGCATCATTTCACAGTTTGTCCCTGTTTGCTTTCATTTTAACCTCTGTGGCTGTAAATCCCTTAATGGATCCCGCCTTCCCTCTCGGGGTAATATATTAAGAGGCTTTATGAGCTAATCTATAACTGTAATTTCTTCCTCTGTCTCATTTACATCCAGTGCTCGTCTTCTTTGCATACAGTAGAGTAATTGTAGCCTTCAGTGCTCCGTGTCATTTTGTGAGACGAAGACGGAGAGAGGATCTCAGCCCCGTCGTTACAGCAGCAGGACGTCTCTGACGAGGGCGGCAGCCTGTAATTTGTTCTGACGGCTCCCCCGTCCTTACAAAACTCTGAAGGTCATCCTCCAGGCGTGGTGGACCAGGGTCCAGATGTGGATCCAAATCAAGTGGTTTTTATTTTGTTATTTATTCTGCACTCAGATTGGTTGGCATATTATAGAGTACAAGTATTCTCAAAATAATAATTTTTACTTTTTTTTCAAGGCAGCTCCTTTCCTTAATTTATTGGTAATTAATTTTAAATGGCGCAGCTTTGTCAGCATTTACGATAATTCATTTTTATTGGCACAGTTTATCTGGCATTTACAGTAAGTCCTTGTGTGTGATGCAACGTTTCTACAGTTTACAGCAATTTATACAAGGCAGCACTAATTTTACAGCTTGTACAATAACTCATAAAGTTAGAGAGGCCATACTGAGATGGTTTGGACATGTCCAGAGGAGGAACAGTGGTAGAAGGGACAGTGGTTTGGACATGTCCAGAGAAGGGACAGTGGTTTGGACATGTCCAGAGGAGGGACAGTGGTTTGGACATGTCCAGAGGAGGGACAGTGGTTTGGACATGTCCAGAGGAGGAACAGTGGTTTGGACATGTCCAGAGGAGGAACAGTGGTTTGGACATGTCCAGAGGAGGGACAGTGGGTACAAAAGGTTTGATGAATGAATATTGACAGAAGGACGTTAGAAATGCGGCTTCCAGGAAGAGATGTATGGATGCAGTTACAGAGGACATGGAGGTAGCTGGAGTGAGGACAGAGTGAGATGGAGGACGACTCGCTGTGAAGACCACTGAAGAGGAAAAAGATGAAAGAAGAAGTACAATAACCATTTTCAAATGGGGTGTTGTTTATAAGGTTACTTAATCAAAATTTAACAGGAATATTTGGGTTTATTTAGCCTTTCATAAGAGTTTTTTTTTAAATGAATAAAAAAAATCACATTTCCACCATGTAATATAAATAAACAAAGTGATATGTGTTGTCATCATTGTATGTTCCCATACAAAGACAAAATTGGCTCACTGCATTTAACCCATCACACCTGGGATGCATCCAGGTGGCGCAGTGGGCAGCTATGCAATCGCCCGGTGGGATTGGGTGCCCTATCATTCATACATTTATAAATGTCATTGTTCCAAACTAAATGTTTAATTTACAAGCTAAATATTTAGTTTACAAACTAAACACTTAACTTGCAAGTTAAATATTTAGATAGCAAGCTAAATATTTGGCTCCACACTAAAAATTTAGTTGACAAGCTAAATGTTTATGTCCAAGATAAATGTCTAATTTACAAACTAAATATTTAATTTGCAAGTTAAATATTTAGTTAGTGAATAAATATTCAGGTGTAAGTTAAATATTCAATTTCCAAACCAAATATTTATTTTCAAAACTAACCATTTAATTTCTAAGTTAAACATTTACTTCCTAAACTAAATATTTAATTTGCTAACTAAACATTTAACTTGCAAGTGAAATATTTAGTTTGTAAATTAAACATTTAGCTTGGACAGAAACATTTAGTTTGTAAACTAAATATTTTGTGTGAACAGAAACATTTAATTTTTAAACTAAATATTTAGTGTAGAATAAATATTTAGCTTGCACGTTAGTTATTTAATTTGTAAAATAAATAATTAATTTGCAAGTTAAATATTTAGTCTGTAAATTAAACATTTAGCTTGGACATAAACATTTAGTTTGTAAACTAAATATTTAACATGGAACTAACTCTTTAGCTTGCTAACTAAATATTTAGCTTGCAAGTTAAATATTTAGTTTGTAAATTAAATATTTAGTTTGGAACTGACATTTTTAAATGTATGAATAACAAGGTGAATATATGACTTTGAAAAAACAACAACTTTTTTTCTTATGAAAGCCTAAATAAAACAAAATATTGCTGTTAATTTTTGACTGTGTAACTTTACAAACAGCACCCCATATTTTCAGGTGGTGTGGCTTTTCTCTTTACGGTAATTTATTTAAAGCTGTGCAGCTTTTCTAACATTTATGGCATGGTTTTTTTTTTGTTTTGTTTTTTTTGCACAGTTTAAAAAAAATGTTTTAGAGAACTAGGTTTTGGCAAAACAGCTTCCCCAATATTTATGATGTTTCAATTTGGGTGGTTCTGCATTTCTACAATTTATAGTAATTTATTCAAGGCATTGGAGAATATTCTTCTAAGCTCCGTATCTCATTTGCAGTCCAGCGAGCTTTACTTTACTAAACTTCTTTAGATCGGCGTAACTTTTCTAGCATTTACAACAAGTCATTTTAGACGGTGCAGCTTACGGTAATTCTCTTGACCGAGTTTTCTCTGCAAGAAGCTGGCGCCCTCACAGAGATGCAGGCCCGACAAAAACAACTCTGCGAGGCAACAAACTAAACTTAGCTGTCACTAAAAGGGAACTTAGATATTAAAAACTGGATTTTGCTAAAAAAAAAAAAAAACATTTCTTTTGGTGGTCCTTGTTGAATTTTAAGTAAAGACCGCTGCTCAATAAACAATAAAAAAGAGAAGTTTTACAAGTGGTAACATCTGAAATCCCTGTGAAGCAGCACAAGCTCCACTGTAACCTTGTCAGGTGTTTTTGTGTGGCTTCAGGGAGATTTGTTGTCAATTCAGAGGGCATCAAGCTGACAAGAAGAGTTTACAGAGCTGTAAAAAAAGAATAAAGCTTATGAAATGAGCCATTTTTCAAAGAATACCACATATATCAGATTTATACTAAAGTGTTTAAGCTGTTAGAACTGCTCCACTCCTTTGGTGGCTTTTACAGCCGATGTTTGTCTTCGTCTTCGCGAAGCGCTTTTTGACAGGTTACGAGCTCCAGTCAGATGTTAGCCGACGCTCTCCACACGTTTAGTTATGTGCTGCCTGTGGGCAGGGATGACTGCGTTTGAAGTCTTCGCCCTGAAAGTGTGCACGGCTCCTCTCTGGACCCAACGTTTAGAGGTGAACGCAGAGGATTTTCTCTCGACAAACAGCCGTGTGAGTTTGATTCAGGATTGATTGCACAAAAACCACAAAGCAGCAACGAGACTTTAAAGGGAAAAGCACATGAGCTGAAGCTGGAGGAAGACTGAAGAAGACGAGCTGCAGAGAAAAAGATTATTCATTTTAACTTGAAATGATCATTCAGTCTCCTGCTTTTTCTGGTCATCTGTGATTGTAGGTTCTGTTAGCAAAATATCTCACACACCAGTAGATTATTTTTTAATAAAACTCAAATCTCAAACAATATCTTTGTTTCATCAGCTGTTATCTGTAACCAATCTTTTAAACTATCCTCAGTTTATCTCTTAGACCTATTTTAGTAATATAACCACATTGTTATTTTTTGCACCCAGTCTGACTGTGATGTAAATTTTCATCCCATTTCGTACCCTTTGAGGTCCATTAGACGCCTCAATTCAGATTTTTGTGATTGCCATGCCATTGTGCACTACATTCTACGCCTCCTCCATCTTAAATGGCGGCTCCAAAGACAGTCCCCTTTGCTACTTTTTGCTTTGGTGCAGTTTCTGTTGACTGAAGAGTTGAGATTTCAGCGAGTCCTTCAGGTCACCCTTGACCCTTGTGCGTTTCCTCTTCAGTGAAGTGAAAGAACAAGGACCTCTTCCAGAGAGCCTTTTGAAATGAAAAGTGTGCAGTAGAATTCATTTTGTTACTGTTGGTTCATATTGTGTTCTGTTTACTGTCGTGCAGGAAAGCAATGGAGGCTCCAGGTAAAACATAAACTAAGTTTATTATAAATAAACAAAACAAAAAGCAGGCGGGGCATCAAACTTACTTTTTAAGGAGGGAACACCGAGGGAAACAGAACAGAATGGGAGCACAATCCACAGACAGAAGAGGAACCACAGAGACGCTGAATATATTACCGAGGCAAATGACGAACACCTGGGGTGATTAGGATTAGAGACAGGTGTGACGGGAGCTGAAACAACAAAGAGAGGGAACAACACAAGGATGACAAGAACCCAGAAACCATACACATATAATAAAATCAAGATGTGTGAAGGCAACTCTGTGCTTTGTCCCCATCATGAAGCAACGAGGGGAAACATTGGGTTGCCACGTCAAAATCCAAGATGGCCACTGCCATATATCTATGTAAAGTGGCCAACTGAATCATCTGAGGAACTGATCTTTCTGGTTTTTATTTTGTTTGAAAGCAGTTTCTTCAAATGGTCTGGGTGACCCTTGGGGTCAAATTAATCTATGGGGCCAAGGCCACCACTGGCCACCCCCTGGCTATTATGCCTGGTCGTGGGTAAAATCGCTCTCTTCACACGCCAGGATCTGTCACTCACACTGCCTTGCCAATAAAAAAAAAGCAAATAAATAAATAAATAAATAAATACAACTACCTCTGTTCTTTTCCACAGGGTAACTCCTTCCCACTTGAACATCTTGCACCAAAAACATTTAGGTCTACTTACATTTTCTGTTCAACTCCAGTCCAGAAAACACTCATCTCCAAGACAATCACTGTTCACATCCCTCAGTGATGGGGACATCAGCATACTGCTTGTTACATAAACTTATAACTACCAGAATAAGAATCAGAATAAACTTTATTATCATTGTACCAAAATACAGTAAAATTATGTTTGTAGAGTCGTCTGAAAGATGGGCAGAGTGCACGTTGCTGCTGCTACTGGAGCACGGTCCCTTATCCTTTTTCATAATACAATTTTTAGATCGAAAAGGGGAAAAATCCATGAGGATAGGACAGTGGCATTACAAAAAAATGATCTCTTCACACCTTGTCCCATCAGGGCACAATTTAAGACGCAAAAAAAAAAAAACTCTGCCAGCAAGCACATTTATAACACGTTACATTTGCATTTGATGGCAAGGTGGTGAGATTTGTCCATGAAGCACTTCCAGATAGATCCATAGTCCTGATAAAATGTTGGTGTCAGCCGGCACAGTTTATGATAAGCCTTCACAGAAGTTCTTTGGTGATGGTGGTGGTTTTGGGGGTTGCGATAGATGAAGCTTCTCCTTAGTTTACACATAGTTCAGGAGAAATTTGATGGCCTGTTTTTGAGGCCAACTTGGGGAGTCAGATTCAGATAAGCCGCAACTGTTAATTTTTTTCAGGCAAACTGTTTTTTTCTTGCAGTCTTGAGTCCTGCTGGTACTTTCAAGATCCAAAATGGCCAAATTTATGTGCATTCCACTGGTCCGTGTCTACGAGGCTACTCCAGGGTCATCTCCAACATACTGGCAAGTCCCAGAAGACGCAGGTGGCCTGCGATTCTCTTATGGTTTAGCTTGTAAATCAGCTGATTTTGAGTACACTAAACATGAACCATATCTTTACACAGACTCGGCAGCTTCACCATGGCCGAAACTGCTGCCGCTGTTTTCCTTAACAGCCAATTACACAGGAATTTGCCGATGCCAGAAAACAGAAAACACTATCATAAATCCAATTATATAAACATCTTTGGCGTCCTTCTGAGACAGAACAGAAAGACAAATCAACTCCCAAACTTCCCATGGATCCATGGCATATCCTGCCGTGTGGGTCTCATAGGGCATGAGGGCTCTCCAAGACCCTCTCGCTTTGTTGAAACAATTTTGTTGATTGTGTTGAAAGTCCAGCTGACCAGATCTATGACAGAAGTTTTAGTTTCAGAAGGTGTGTCAGGAGCTCCAATACACAGACAGAGAGCAAAAAAAATGCAGGAGGAGAGCAGGAGAGGGAGAGGAGTCGTCCACCTTGCACGAGAGCGAGTGCAGAGCCTGTTTTATCTTCAAAACATGTTTAAATGGCTCTAAAGGCTTAAATATTTTTTTTGTTTGCTTCATTGTTTGTACTTTGGTTAGATCGAACATCCCAAATGCTGGACCAGCTCATCACTAAAACACTTAATCCGGATTTTATTTCTCCACTGGGATTAAAACTGTATTCATGTTGCATGTACCAATGAGCAAATGAAAGAACGAGCAGTTACTTCCTGTTTGTTTTAGATTAGCATCTGATATAAAACCACAGAGAAAGCAGCTAAAACATTCTTACATTATTCACTGAAAGCAGAGGAGGAAGGGAGGAGAGCAGCTTCTCACACAATATCACTAACTGAGGTGCAAATCATCTGGTCCAGTTTCACCCGTGTGCTGTAATTATTCAGTGTTGCGTTCCATTGGATCCATGCGTCTTGAAGGAAACCCCTGGGAGCCGGCTCACACGCTGATTTAGCACTCATATTTGAAGCCATTAAGATCCTCAAGTGTCTTCCATTTAGTTTCAAAGCCCTGGAAAAGGCCTCCGTCATTTATCTAGATATTTTGTTAACACTGTTTCCACTCTGCAATGTGTGTTTGCTTCCTGCTCAGTGTTTAGCCTCATAAGAAACAATAGCTTGGATATCTTTTTAACTGTGCTAGAAGACTACTTTGCCAGACTTTGGTTACATTTACTAATTTAGGTTCAGGTAAAAATATATTTTTAGATCATTTTTATGAGCTAAAACTGAATTTGATTGTTTGGGAAATATTAGCTGTTTTAGTTAACATACAGTAAAATGAGGGTGTCTGGTTTGGAAGCCTCCAGTTTTTGTCAGCTTTTTGCAGATAATGAGTCTCTGTCTGCGCCAAATCCTTCAAGGGGGGGTTCACAGTCCAATGTGAAGCAACTGGGATAAGAGTCAACTCCTTCAAGTCCTAAGCCATGGTTCTGAACCAGAAAAAGGTGGAATGCTCCTTCTGGGCTGGGAGTGAGCCTCTGTCCCAAAAGGAGTTGTTCAAATACCTGGGAATCGAGTTTGTAAGTGATGAGTCAGTAATCTATAATCTACAATAATGAACGTGTTGTTCTGGTCCATTATGTGAAAGAGCTGAGCCAAAAGGTAAAGCTCTCGATTTACTGGTCTGTCAACGTTCCAACCCACACCTGTTGTCATGAGATATAGGTGTCGCAACAATTATATGTGAAGGGGACGCGCCCCTCCTCATATTTAAAAATTATTCATTTTCCCTGCCCCCCACCCACATTTAACATAAAATTTCAGTTCAACCAACACTGTTTCTATTTCTTTAATGAATCAATTCCTCTTGATTAATAGGAGAACATTCAAACGGCTGAAAGTCCACTCCGGGTTTTCCTGGTTACCTACAAAAACTCACCACTCCGCGTGCAGTGCTTCCTCTAGATCACTTGACGGGGCCGGGGGAGGAGGGGGAGACACCCATTGACATTGTGGAGACATCTGTGTTGTGCAGTAGCTTTTGCCACGTGGGTGTCGGCAGTTGTTTACCAGGGTGGGCGGTGTTAGGATGCATGAGAGGAGTGCAGCGCTACATCTGTAGCATCTTAGCTAGTGCATCTGCATGTTGCTAGCTTAGCGTCACTGCCAGCAGTTGTTGACCGGGGGTGAAGGGAGCTTTGCGCCGTGCTCTCTAACATAGTTATTGAATCAAGTGTTTAGTTATGTAGGTAACCGTAGATGTTTAACAACCCATTAAAATAAACCAGAATGCAGGAAATGGCGTCTACTTTACTCAAAATTTTCCAGGGGAAGACCCCGCAGACCCCACCATGTGCGTCTTCCACATTAAAAATGCTTCTGACATCAATGAAAAGAACGAGATCCAGGACACAAACGGCTGAGATGAGCTTCCTTTGTTGGGCGGCCGGGCTCATTCTTAAAGTTAATGTGAGGAGCTCTGATCTGGAGGAGCCACAAAGTTCTGACAACAGTCAGTTGGGCATTTGAGGCCTCCTGGGCACCTTCTTCTGGAGGTTTTGTCCCACTGGTAGAGGACTGCTGAATAGACTTAGAACTTAATGGATGTATTTGCCTTCTCTGGTCTGGGAACACCTTGCTGGAGACTATCACTGGGATATGTCTGGGTTCCCTCCTGGTCCTGCCCTTTAACCAAACAATATAAAAGCAGTAAAAAGACAGTATTTTACAAGTATCCAAGTTGTTGGACAGTGGCACCTAAATAAAGTGTTTTGATACTTGACAGGTTGAAAAATTACTCTAAAGAAATCTGCTTTGACTTTACAGGCTTTAAAGCAACAGCACGTGTAGCCGATTGAACGAGAACCACATTTTTCATCAACACGACAGTTTTATTAGATTTAAATTAATTCTCTCTTCCGGAAATAATTGATGATGGTTGTAGTTTTGTGTTAGAAAATGATATTTAGCCTATCCCAGCTGTCAGTGGGTGTAAAATTGAGACATATATTCTGGACAGGTTGCTAACAGAAGACAAACACTTGAGGTCTCGCACCGTCGTGGAGAACTGAGCTCGTTGCTGTGGGGCGACGGTGTAAACCGCTGCTCACAGTGCGACGCTGCGTCTCTGAGCAGATCTGTGGAGGCCGCTGCTTTGCATATCACAAACCAAGCGTGTCCAACTGGAGCTGCCGCTGCAGTCCCTGTTAGATCCAAGTCTCTGTGTGTGGGCCTCAACACCCACCACCCATCACAGAGCTGCCATGTTTTCACGTGCTCTGACGCCGTCGGTGCAACTCGGTCAGCAGACGGCGAGGACACCGTGCTCTGCCTGGACGAACAACCGGGAGAATGCAGATCAGTGTCTGTTTAAAAACCGTCACCTTCAATTAACGTGGCTTTATTGACTGAAGAGGATCAGGCAGTGAACGGGTTGGAACACAATCGCTTCAGGTCGCGCACGTAATGAGCTGCTGTTCGGAGGAGCGGGACTTTATTCCATGACTCGCACGACCAGCCAATCAATACCAGAGCCGGTTCCCTCACGGACGGCATGTGAAACTGTAAAAAGTGTGTCACCAAATGTCACATGATCCTGGATGTGGGTAAACAGCGAGTCCCAGGAATGCAGATCTGCATGCAGAAGCTGAATAACTTTAGATCACACAGATGCTCCATTTGTTTCTTTGGCACATGCTCGCCTGGCTGCCTGCTTAAAAATTCAAACAGCAGCGCATGTTGCATTCTTGCATTCTTGCATTATAGTTTTTAATATAAAAGTAGACTAATTTTGTCTAGATTTTTATGGCTAATGTAATTTTTTAAACAAAATACAGCAGATGTGAGAAGTTTAAGTGTCATTAATGTTGAACAGAAACAATGCTGAGGGAGGTGAAGTGGTCCAAATGATGCAGATGGTCATCTGTTCACTCCCCTAACAGGAACAACACTGCTTCCATTCTGCAGCACTTCCTTCTACGCTGATGATGCATTTTTCTTCAGCCTAAGTCTGATGATTAAAAGGTCTAACATTGCTTGAACTAATGCGTATCGCCCGCTGCCTTTCATGTCAGAATTTTAAATTAAGACTTCATGACTTTATGGTTTGCAGTGAGTGACTTTAATTCAAATTTGCAAACACAAGATTAAGTTCAGGAAGATAAATTGATTGACAGAAGTTTCAGTGTTTGAAAATCAAAGGGGAAAAAAATAAAGGCAACCAGAAACTGAGAACCAGTACTATATTACTTTTCATTTAAGACCATTTTCTTTGAAATCAAAGATTATTTTGTTGGTTTTGGTGATCATTTTGTCAGCTCTCCTCCAGTTTGTTGTAAAAGGATAAATGTAACAATGACAGGCTGAATTGTATTAGTTCTAATTAAACCGCAAGACACAGTTGTCAAACTTCCATCATGTAAAACAGGCCATTATTTACTGAGTCACTTTGTCTTACATCAGTGTGCTGAACAGAAGCTGGTTACCTAACTGTAACGTAATGATTGTAGCAGGGGGTGGCAGCCGCATGGTGCACCCGCTTCTCTGAAACACCCATCAAGACAGAACTGTCGTTCATACTTGTACAACAAAATTCAATTATAACATGATTTATAGATTGGATTGTTTGATTAAAGGCGATGCTTTCATTATTAAATTGTAGATCTGCTGTTTGTACAAAGGTTTAAATATATATGTGTTGGTTTGTTTCTGAGCTGGACAGGGAAAGCTCCAAAAGAAACAATTAAAACTGAAGAAGAAGAATAAAACAACTGTACGGAGAAGTAACAGATCTGAAGTTTAGGCCTGAGTGTGATCGGAGCTTTAGAGCGAATAAAGAGGCTTGTGTCACAAAGCAAGAAGATAGGCTGATGTTGGCACCGATAATGTTTAAGACACCGCAGGAACGGAGAGAGCGTTTGTCTTTGAGCATGTCTGGATCCTCAGCAGTCTCTGCCGCGCTGCATAGTCGAGGGGAGAAGGTAGAAGCTCGCAGCAGGAGGCGAAACACTCCAAATGGAGACAGGAGGGATGTTAACTGAGCATAACGAGGACTTTGCAAGTGTGGATCTGCTCTTCAGGCGAAGGGAGCTCTCAGAAAGAACTGGTAACGATGCAGGGATGCTGCAAGGAAAGAACAAAACAGGGTCATCCAGACCTGGTTCGTGGCAGAGACAAACCTCAACTGAACAAAATGACAGTGGCAGGAAGTGGAAACTGAGAATAGAAAAAAAACATTACCAGGAGAAGGTGGCAACGTGCACATTGTGCCAAAACGATAGAAACATGGACGTTTAAGGCCACATGTTGAGGGACGTTCAGGGCCCATCTGCAAATTGCAACATCACTGTTAGATACCTATTTGGCTCCTAACCTCCAGATGTGTACTCACTCATGAGCCTTGAGATAGACCCCGACACCAGCGAGCAAATACGGTTTGAAGGAACTAAAGTCGTTGAGGTAGAACCGATAGACCAAGTTCTCAGGATCCAACCAATCGCGTGGTCCAGTGCCAAATTTTTGGTTGAAGTTTTTATGGATGTTTTCTACTTTGGCTGAGAATGTTAACTCTGCCCATGAACCATATGTTTGTGTTAGTAGAGAGCTGAATGAGGAGCTGAATGAGGCTACGTGCAGCTGTCGCGCCAAGGACACCTCCCAGTCCGTGAGCTCGGCTGAACTGATAAGGTATAAACACAAGTTTCACACGCGGCTCGTGGCAGATTCTTATGACTGGGCTTCATGCGTGCAACTTGCTGCACATCTGTGCAACCTGTCCTGAAAATCTGTTAAAAAACGGTTAAAAATCTTCTCCTGTCGTCGAGTGTGGCTCCTTTTGAGATAAAGCAAGAATATTTTCCTCCAACGATCAGGAAATTATTAGCGGCAGACTCGTTGGCACATACGCCTGTGAGAACAAGTTCGACCCGGGCCTTGTGTTGAGAAGGGGCTGGCGAAGCTGCTCCGGGACCAAAACAATTAAATTTTCATCACACAACTGCGACAATGAGAGCTGATTTTGGCGCTTTGTGTGGAGCACGTCGGGCCCTTCAGTCCTCCATGAGTTTGTTTCTGGGGAAACTTATGAACTGGAGCAAAAGGTGAAGAGAAGTGAAGGCAGCTTCTCACCCAGCTGCAGCCGTCACTGAACATCATTAGAAAGCTCACATCACTGATTTAGCTCCAAGACACAGACATGAGCTGGAAATCTTTAAGTTGGAGAAGTTTATTTTTTAATTTAAAAAAAAAATGCATGTAGTGATCCTTGAATAATAATTTGTCCATATATTTGAAGGGTCATGGGTTCCAGCAAGCTTTTTTTTTTTCCAGGTCAGAATTGGGGGTAGCTCTGGGTGATTGACAGAAACTTTTAGTATTTCTCAACACTCGCTCTCCACTTCAGGCAGCAGCCGGCGGGCATCTCGTCCTCCATGCAGCGAGGCTGCAGCCATGATAAGGGCCCCGCCGTGTCCCTGTGAGATACGGCGGCGGTAATGAGTCGACTGAAATAGAACGGGTTTGGGCATGTGGCAGAACTAAAGACAATCAGCTTTGCACAGAAAACTGTCTGTTGTACAATGAATGAAAAAACAAAACAACAACAACAACAAAAAACCCAACAGGTTTAATGATGCATGAGGATGTGTGGTCACCTATAAGAGCTTTTTTTTTGTGTGGCAAATAACAAAAATGACGTTGTTTTTGCTCGTCTTGTGTGCGTTTGTGTTCATAGCAGCGTTATTTATAGAGCACTTTAAACACCCACAGGACTAAAGTTCTGTACACATTAAAAAAACAACCATACAATCAATCAGTCAATTAAAAAAAGATTAAAATAATGAAAAATCAATGTCACAGATGGTCTCACGGGTCAGGGAGAAGAGGTGGGCTTTAAGAAGGAACATGATCCAGATCCACCAGTGTTTGAAACCCTCAGAATGTAATTGCTGGTATTTACTAATTTATTTAAACTTTACTTATACAACTGAGTCAAGAGGAGTCATTTTCAAACAGTTTGAGAGCAGATGGTGGGGGTTAAGGGCCTTGCTCAATGGCCCAAAGTGGGGCAAATGAGGGTGGAGGCAGGTGTGGGTGTCTCACCTCTTCTGCTCACATTTTGATGTTGTTGTCAGGGGAGTTGAACCGGCGACCTTTCAATCGCATGCCCACCTTCTCCAACCACTGCTCCACCACTCCCTTAACACAATAACCCCCACAGCTACAGCTAACCAACCAGAGCCACACAAAAATGCCTTTACTTCAGTCAGTTTCACAGACATGGAGCTAAATTTGATGTAGTATTAAACTGCAGTGGTTCCCAACCATGGTCCTTGAGGAACACCATCCTGCAAGTTTTAGTTATTCCTCTGCTCCAACACACCTGACTCAGTGGTTTAATTACTTCCTTAAGTTTCAGGTGTGTTGGAGCAGAGGAACAACTGAAACATTCAGGATGGTGTTCCTCAGGGACCATAGTTGGGAACCACTGGATTATGGTCATCCTCAAAGCATCTTTTCAGCAATAAAAGATCTTGAGAAGTTCAACCAAAATGTCAATTCTGTTAGAATTTGATTTTAACCTAAACTCTGGCATAAAAGGAGGCGGGTGATGCACATTCCTTCAGAGCATGTTGAGCCGTTTAGATTTGTCTATGCCAGATGTTTGAAACTGAAAAATGATCCAGTGAGCCAATTGGTAAAGGCCATTTTCAGTGTGTGAGATCTGCTTCCAAGCCCATCTGTCACAGTCTGGAATAGTTTTAGTCTCAGCTGACCAGAGTCCCAATAAGACACCACAGAGGTGTTACCTGCTGCTGCTGACAGACCATGACAGCGGCCATTATCAGCTCCCCGCTCTCGTTTGAATAGCCTGTTCAGGCCATTATCAGGCACACAGCTGAAAGGGAAAAGGGAAACTTCAGACAACAGAAACGCTGTGAGAAAAGCAAGTGGTTTATAAATGTTCAACAGATCTGTAGCCAGCGGGGAGAACTGCTTCAGTCAAAGCTTCATGAGGAATGCACTTAGTTTCTATTCTTTGAGAGCAAAATAAAAAAAAAAAAAAAAAAAAAAGCCTGAAATACAGAATTCAAAGACGAGAAGCTCCTCGGTTCATTTCTAGTGATGCATATGGATTGTTGTCCATTTTAAATGAATGATTTTGACACAATAAAATGCAAACGCTATCAAAACATCAACTTTCAAAGCAAAATGATCTGTATATGGAGTTTAACGCATTTAACCAAGTGTGGTTTTGGCAGCACGAACCTTGACTGCAATGAATGACAGCAGGGAAGCATGTTATTGCTTATATGCTTCATTTGGCTCTGAGACGATCAATGTGTGATGTCATTTTTCAAATGTCACACAGTCCCGCTTTTAGGCTTTGCTCTTTAATCGAGAACGTCTCTTTGATATGTTCCCTAAACAACATCTTGCATCATCATCCTTCATTTGTCTCCAAAAACACGGGAAGCCTTTGAGCTTCAACCTTCAAGTGCAAGACAGGCCGGTCATTGCGCTGTGTGTCTTTCTCCTTTTCGTGCGTCTTAGCAAAGGCTCGTTGTAACAGTTTTCCATTAAAATCCCTGCAAAGGTGCGGACTCAGATCAAAGGTGTGCTTTTATCTTCCTAAAAGACTTTTGATAGTATTTTGCTCTAATTCCCTTAAAGTTTCTGAGAATGTCTTCCTGTTCCATCTGTACGGAAAGCAAACGACACATTTTTTCTCTTTGTTCTGCAAATGCTGACATCTTTTTCCTCGTTTTGAAGAAATTTCTGTTGTTTGTCGAGCTCAGCAGCAGATCAATCCTAAAATGAACAACATCGCTAAATCTCATCTACAGTACATTTAAGCTGTGCTCAATATATTTATTTTGCCAGTTTTTGTTTTTATTTGCAACAACGTTCAAGTAAACCTAAAGATATTCACGCCACATGCAACCATCCAGTGGTTTTTGTATAATGTTGTTTATCAGGTGTTTTTGTACAGCTGCTTCTGGCTTCGAGGTCAGCTTGTCCTCTGCCACCCCTCTTAGAGCAGTTTTCTCTTTCATTGTGGGAAACAAGAACTCATGTCCATGCATGATGAATGAAAATGACTTAAAGTGATGCATAGCATATTGTCTGAAGCTCTTTCTCCTCTTTAAGACGGATAATGATGGGTTCCGCTGGTCTCGCTCCAGCACTGACATACTTGCGGAAAAAGGTCTGGCTGTGAATATTTTAAGCACAACAGTGGCTAAACACAAAATGCATAATGTTGTACTCTAGCTCCAAAACTTGGTTCATCAATAAATTAGAGCTAAGGCCAAAACTAAAAGCAGATGGGGCGCCGAAAACTACAAATAAAAAAAATTGGGAAACATGGGGAAATGACCTCATCATAAAACACCATTAATGTTTAATGTTTTTATGCACAGAAAGTGAGCTTTTGTTTTTTTTATATAACAAAAAACACACCTGTTTTTAAAATTATGCTTACTAATATTAAAACCAGGGCAACCTCTTCTACTCCATATAGGTGATCATCTCCATCTCAATCTACCCCTCATCTGCAGTCAGGTCCAGGAGAGGAACCCAGACCTCCAGCAACACTGTCCAGTTTTCTTGAAGTAGCCCGAGGCGTTGTCAGGACAGAGAACATGCACCAACCCTCCAGAGAGTTCTGGTTCTGCCCCGAGGCCTCTTGTCAGTGGGGCGTGGACAACCTCCAAACGAGGCATCCTAATCAGACGAACCACCTCAGCTGAACATTTTGAATGCAGAGGAGCAGCAGCTTTTCTCCAAGCTCCCCCCAACGGGAGCTCCTCACCTCATAAGGAGCTTGTACTATTGAATAACGTGCACTAAAGTCTCACATGACTCAGCCTGTACAGCACAGCAATGATGCCTCAGAAGCAACAATCTATGAGCATATTCAATAATTAACAGCCATTACATCAGCGTTATAGGCTATTTTTAAACAATTACATTCTTAGCTTCAGTTCTGATGGGATCACCTTCAGGTAAATAAGATCAAATGTGCTTATTTGTAAAAGGAGACAGGTTGTTTTCCTTCTCCTCTGTTGCTAACATCTGTTGCACACAGTTTTCGTGCAACAGATTATATATTAACACAACAAATGACAATTTGTTGACCATTTCTGTAACTACAAGTATAGTTTCTTGTATTTTAAAAATACTGTACAGCAAAAATGTTTAGAATACAATGAAATAATGTATATTTAGAGTGGTTTTTTTAATTAAACTGAGTAGCACAACGTATTGTTCTGTTGGTAATAAACTTGCCGTTAATTACCACAACAATGTTAAATGTTCCATCCCATCAGATTGCCAAAGACGTCAATTCAAAACTGAAATAGTGTGACAAGAAATGATTTTGAAGGCTTTACATCGCAGGTGTATAAATTGCTTTTGCCTCTGGCTATTTCCTGGTAATGAGTATAAATGAAGTGAAGAATAGAGACGGACTTGAAGCGTGAGTGAAGAAATTGATTCCACACAGGCTGACATCTCCGTGCTAAAAACAGGGAGGGAAAGAGGCTGAGACGACGAGGACACCGAGGAGGGGACACACTGTTCGCCCTCCACGACCTCGCCGTGCGGTTGCTGCTCTTTGTATTATGGGATGACCAAACACTGTTCCATTTATGTCTACGTTCGACTACAGCATGTCCCCATGCCTGCAGCGGGGTGGGGTTATTAATAGTTTTGCCTGGTTTCAATTGAACTCTTCTCTGAAATACAACTTTCCAAGCCATGCAGATGAATAAATGAACTTTCTCTGTACTTTGACATATTGCTGATCTTTGTTGTCCTTCATCGCAGAGTGAAGAGAAGAAATGAAAATGTCCTCTGCCCATCCATCCATCCATCCATCCATCCATCCATCCATACATCCAGCTCAATAACTTGAAAATAAGTCCACTTCCATTTTGGTGCGTGATTGCACCTAGGCGAAAGAAAGTTCCCTATAGAAAATTGGGTTATGT
>JARVLU010036399.1:0-20135 GCA_031762415.1 Simpsonichthys santanae
GCTAAAACGCTGCAAAAAAAGTCTGCGCGGGTTGATGACGTCACTGGGGCGCGCCGGCCGTATACGCGAAACGCTGTCCGCCGTAAACCAGGGACTACCTGTAAATGGAAACTGGAACAATGTTTGCTTGTATGTTGACCCAGTTTTTTTTTTTTTTTTTTTGCTAACTATTCAGCTCCTGAGACAGAAAAACAGTGGCGGAAACTTGTGACTGATTTTTCCAAAAGATCCCGTGTCTTAAATTAAACAAATTAAAGCATTCTGAAATCCAAAATTGTGGATTATGTAATGCCTTGAATGTCTTTTCATGAATTTACACTGAACATGAAAAGTTGTAAGACAATTCTTACTCGTGTTGATATTTCCTTGAGGTTTTGGAGGACAGCCAAGAAGGATTCCAAGTTCAAGGGTACAGTACATAGGTGATTTACATATAAGTTGCCCTTGCGATGGAGGGATAGTGGCAGTTCAGGCAGGTTGGCTGAAGGTTAAGTTGGTGATACCTTCCTTGGGGTTTGCAAGGCGAGGCAGATGGACTGCCTCAGGAAGTCACTTAGGAAAAGTACCAGGTCTGGGGGACCATGAGGAGACAAGGTAAGTGCAGAAAAACACAAGTTTATCTCCAGGAAAGTTTCTGGTTCAAACTCAGAAGCCATCAGTTTAATGGCTATGTAGCAATCAATGGCCTGGTGTTGAGTCATGGTCCGACACAGCCTTAAGTAGGTGATGATAATCAGCTGTCGATAGATGAGAGCTAACCAGAACCGTTCACTCTCAGGATGTGCATGAGATGGAAAATGGCAAAACACTGGACTTATAAAATAGTGATAAACCTCAGTAGTTCTTCTTACAACTGAACAAATCCCATTGGACCAAATGAATCAGCTTTAGACGCATCAACCAAATAGAAACTCAAAGGCAAACCAAGCCCATCCATAGCCATGGCCTTGGTTTGCAAATAAAAAAAAGCATTGACCTTACACATTTGTGTGCTCAGCAAGTGAAATGACATTCCAAACAAAAGATGCCATAGTCATTGACATTACCTGTTTATTAGCAACATAAGGTCTAAGTTATTGAAGAAAAAAAGGTTTAAATAGAAGAAAAATCAACACGTAAATGATGTGTTTTCCCAATGAGGCTTGTGTTTTTGTTGCAGCCTTAAACTGGCTTGAAATGTGTTCAGGGAATGCTGGTCTGTTTTCTCTTACTCCAGAGCAGGAGATGGGGATCAGAGGGTGAAAAGTCAGAGGGAGGACAGCTTGACAGATAGAGCCGGGGTGGTGGAAGGGTCAGCCATGGCTGGGAGGGCCACTTCCTTGCTGATTTTTATCTTTCTATTAACACAATACACCACCTGGCAACTAGAAAAGCACATGAACAAGAGCAGATTCCATCATTTTGTATAAAGCCTATGCAAAGAACAAAAGCACAGGAACAGGTTTGTAAACATTTAATGAAGTGACAACTTTGATGGTGAGCTGTGAAACTAACTTTTTGTCCCAAACAACAGTCTATTTGATCCCACGTTCCTTTTATTCTTTACTGTGATAATTTTTCAGTGAGAATTTCAATGATTTCACACCTGAACACAACCCTCTGAACGTTGTCCAGGGCAGAGCTTTGTTGAGCATCAGCATCGCTAATAACTACTGATGTAAACTTGTGCTCCGTTTGTCTATTCTGGTGCTGCATGGCGTCTGAAGGACAGGTGTTCATGTTGGTACATTTCCTTGTGGAAACGCAGCACTACCTTTTGGTTCACTACATGAATAACTGTCCTGAAAGTATGAAATTGTCAGTTCAGTTCATCACTTTTAGAAGAGGTGGAGGTTCTGAGCAGAAAGCATTATTGCCCCTTGGCTTTGATGCCAGAGTTTTATACTGAGATCATTTTGTGTTGTGAAACGATGGAGTTTAAAGCTGTTTTGGTCAAACATGAAAATTATTATTTTGTGCAATCTCATGAGATATTACAAAATACAGTATTGCTCATATTGTGTTGTCATAGACTCAGCTACTGCCAGGTCAAATCTTCCATTCATTTTCCAAATATATGCCAAACTGACTGAGTTATAGCCATGTTTGTGTTGGATATGTCCGTTAACTGGGTTGGCCATTATAAATGAGATCAACTCCATAAATTATTCAGTAGTAGTTCATGAAATAATTTGCTAACAGACATGCAGTGTTGACTATAATAGTCAACAACAAAAATAAATGACAAAAAACAGCATTGGTGGTGGTGGTGGGTGGGTTCTGGTGGTCCTCTCCCAGAGAATTTTGAATAAAGTAGACGCCATTTCCTGTATTCTGGTGTATTTTATAAAGGTTCATTAGTGTAGATTAACATGAAACAAAAGATGTAAACTCAATTATTATTGAGATGTCTGACTGCCAAGCATTTGTAATGCAACACCGCTGCAGCTCTGCAGGTGAGGGGTGTTCACTTCAGGACAAATTGAGGTCACTGATTGGTCAGTTGCTGACATGCCTTGATTGATTGACAGCTGGTGCAACTCATGCAAAAAAAAAAAAAATCATAGATTTTACTGGCCTGTTTGAGATTGTCGTCATTTATTCCAAATTTATTAAATATTTTGGTGAATCTGACTGTTTCCTTACAAAATCCTAATGATGGTTTCTATATTTTTCAGGGGTGCTGAGTTTAAAAACAAAATGCTTGAGCACCCCCCAAAAAGCTTCTACAATCACCACTAAAGCCAGTTCATATTTATAATTTACTTTTAAATGCTTTATGTCTGATTTATAAATGAACTAAGTGCAGGACCATGTCTTACCTTAATAGATGTTTTTTACTGGTATACCACTGCGATCAGGTGCGCCTCCTCATCCTCCTCCCTGTTTCACACCGTGGGACAACAAGAGCTGCTTTACGTTTTTGGCCACACTTGGGGGAAAAAATGCCTAATAAACTTTGTACACTTTGTCACTGGCTTAGCAAAGAGTTGCTCTCAATCCTCTTGCTCAATTCAGAGAAGCATCCTGGTCACAAAGAGCTTTATGAGGCAAGGTCATCATCTGTTTGTTGCAGTTCAAGTGAAAGTTCAAATAACTCCTGCAGTGATTCACACATCAGATTATTCACAAAAGAACAGGAACTTATGCATAGTGAAAAACGTTTAATTATATTTTTGTGTTTTTTAATAAAATTGCCCACGACTTTATCATTTTAGTGGTGAGATTTTTTTAAGAGTAGACGTGGAAATGCGAAGCGAGAGCTCTGACGTAATATTAAGAAACTTATGTTTAAAATTTGTGTTTATGTAATTATTTTTAGTTTACATATTTAATATAGGTTTTATTCGTTCAAAGCAGTCAAATTAGTTCATAAATTTATTATTCTTAGGCCTGAGAGTCACTGGATCTAAGCAAACAGTTACCAGAACACACCCTGTCAAAATAAGAGAGTTCCTGGATCTTGTTCCCGCAGGATCTGGTTCAAATTAAACCCTGAATACTCCTCAACAATATGTAGGAATATGTGACACATTTGCTGTAAACTGGCTCTTATGACCAGTGATGGGATGTAACTAAGTACAAATACAGGTACTTACTGTAAGTACATTTTTCACATATCTGTACTTTACTTAAGTAGAATTAAATATGGGTACTTTTACTTTTACTCCATTACATTTTACATGAAGTATCTGTACTTTCTACTACACTACATTTCTATAATGTGTTGAGTTACAAGTTACATTCACGTTGCAGCTTTTTGATTTGTCGTTAGTTTGAAAGTAACTGATGTCGAGAGAGTTGGTCCATTGAATCACTGCAAAGTGGACACGTAACATTAAACCTATCTTCAAGAAGAGCTGGTACAATGACCTATACTCTAGTATATAAGTCATTGAGCTGGGAGCACCCACAGCACCACTAACAAACACACAATGGATTCCACTGTGGAGAGTCAGCCCGAAGATACACAACACCCTTTATTTTTTTAACTGTAAAATGTCCCATTTGTCCACATGTAGGGGCGGGGCTTAACAACGTGAACACAAGCTAGCCACTAGGGGGTGCTCATCTTGTGTGACTTCAAGTTTCGGCCCTCACCCTAGTTATAACGTTATGCATTTGTTTTTGTGTTTGCATTTGTTTTTGTGTTTGCTGCGCGTTTCTCCGTTTGCTGCTCGTTTGCACCCGTCGGCCACCGTATAATGTAACTCAACGGCTCAGACTAGCCCAGTGGTCCCCGTGCCATCATACAAGCAGGGTGCTCCGCCTTGTCAACAGAACCAAGCGCCTTACCTACCAAGCCGAACCCCTTCCCCCATCAGCAAATGCCGGCTTTGATGTCGTGCTAATCCCTCACGCTTAACCATGTCCACTCCCCACTCAAAAACTGTTAATACAAACAGGGCATAACACTGTGTCATCACACTGCCCCCCCCAACCAGTCGACAAAAGTCACTGGAGAGATGAGTAACAAGTGATGTAGGTAATGTAGAGGAAAGACTGTAGCCATAGGTCATTAATTTGGTCAGAGAAAAACTCTGTTTATCCATACAGAGGTCACATTTCATTTTCGTCTGGAGTCAGTTGTTTCATCAAGATGCCACCGAACACCCCCCACCCCCCCCAGCTCAGAGTAAATTAAGTCGGCTGTCCGGGTGCTCAGGCACGTGTGGAATCCGTGCAATTATCCGAGGAACCTTGGACGATTGCTGCTGTGAACGCAGCGGTGCGCCGCACTGCGTCTTCGCCCTTCGCAAAGCAGTCTGGAGGTGAATCCAGCCGCTTTCTCTGGGCTCTGACCTCGCCCAGTGAATGCACAAAGTAACCGAGGGTCAAGGGCTGAAGAGAGACTCTCAAAGAGAAACCACGACGCGCAGAGAAGGCAGTGAAAGAAAGCTATCAGACGAAGCAGACGGATTGGTTGTGACAGGCCACTGATGGGACAGAAAGGCCTGCCGTCAGCAGTTCTGGGCCTTCAGGTAACAAGCAAATAACATGAACTCATTTCCTGGTGGATGCACTCGTAGAGTCGGGCGGTGCGACTCCTGCGAAAGTGCTTTTCTTTGTTGCCTCGCGGGGCAACCAGGGTTAGTGGGAAAGCAGCTGCGTGTGGTCGTGCTGTTCCTCCGAGCAGATAACTTCCTTTTTTAGACCTTTCCGTCTGTTGCCTCATTTTTTTTTGCTGAGCATTCAGAATGGAGAGAGCAGGGACATGAAAAATACCTTGTTCCCTGTTAGCCAGTTCCAAATCGCCGTCCCCTCGACAGATGGAGGCGAAGCTCTGATTTCTGATTCCACCGGCTGAGCTTTGCCCAATTACCCAGTGGCATTTGGTTGACCTTGCACGAGACCATCATGGCCTCTCCATCCTGCTGAGCAGAGGATCTGGCAAGAGTCCATCACTTCCACAGGTGCATGCCCTCATGGTTAACGACAAGGATGACAACAACAAAAAACATCTCACAAACATTCACTGTTCAAATCCCTCAGCGACGTCTTGTAGCGCCTGTTTGTGGAGGAGCTCGTCTATTTGTCCCGTCAAAAGCTGGCGCCAAAAGTCGGGTTTGGGACTCATGAGACAATTTTCATAAAAGAAATATAAAGACTCTCTAATGGTATTTGTCTTTATGGTTTAAAAGTCTAAAGCGGTCATAAATGGTTGTAAATTGTTTTAATGGTTGTTCAGGTTGTTGGCTTAGTCGTGGCGTCCCTTTTTGTTTCCGGCTAAATTGCACTGCTCGTAAGCAGCGAAAGTTGACGGGGTCACAAGCCGCAGAGCTCAGACGATCACGGTTCCGTTCAGTATCACTTACTAAATGAGTTTTCTCAGTCGGACCGCATTAGCGCCGTTCGCCGCCCCTCGCAGAGCTGCAGGCAGCGCTGACATTAAGCTGCGACGCAGAGATTAGTCGTGACAGAGATGATGGTTTGATTTCAATGAGCGACTTTAACTCGACTCGCACCGGCAGACATTCCTTCAGGCTTGTTAATTAGACGCGACAGCTTTGTTCCATATTGTAAACGTCAGCTCCTTCTGAGTCATTCTGGGACCGAACTGTTGACGTACAAATTAATGGGCTCCAGGTTTCTGGTTTGCAGTGCTCCTCTGACACCTCGAGGCCCCAAAGATGTAATTTTACATGTTGCAAGGTAAATAAGGGAAGAATTTTAACTAGATAAATTACATATCCTGCAAAAATGCAGTGTGAATGCTTATTGCAGAAGAACTTGCTGAAAAACAGCTGCTGAAATGGAAGGACAAGCTCAAATTAGCAGAGAAAGCAGAAAAAACACCTGCTGAAATTTGTTTAATATTCAGAAATTAGCAGGAAAAATAAGGAAAGTAGCTAAAATAGGCTGAAATTAGCACAAAAAATGGCTGAAAAGTATGTGAACGACAGAAAGAAGCTTAAACTACCAGAAGGAAGCAAAAAGAGCTGAAATGAGCTAAAAAATGTGGAATTAGTGGAAAAATACAGTATACAATTTGCATAAAACAGCTAAATAGTAGCTGAAATAGCAGAAACATCTGAAACTACCGTAGAATGAAAGGAGCACATCAAGCTTAAATTAGCAGAAATAGGTTCATTAGGCTGAAAGTAGCAGAAATTAAGAAAAACGTGATTTTTTTTCTGAAAACAGCCAAAAATAGCTGAAAATTTTAAAAGAAAAAAGTAGCTGAAAAGGTAGAACAAGCTTGAATTAGCAGAAGAAAGTCGAAAGAACACATATTTGCCCAATTAGGCTGAAAGAAGCAGAAATGAGCACAAAAAATGAAAATTGTCTGAAAAAAGCTAAAAACAATAATAAATACAAATAGCTGAAACTAGCATAATTAAGCTGAAAGGAGCATAACAAGCTTAAATTAGCAGAAACATAAAGAAAGTAGCTAAAAGAATCCGGAATTAGCAACAAAAAAAGGCTGAAAAGTAGCTGAAAGAAAGAGGCTTAAACTACCAGAAGTAAGCAAAATGAGGTGAAATGAGCTAAAAAAAAAAAAGTGGAATTACATGAAAAATATGAAATTAACATTAGAATTAGCAGAAGAAAGCTGAAAAGACAAAGGTTTGCCTAATTAGGCAAGAAGCAGAAATGAGCACAAGGGGAACATTATCTGTTATCTGAAAAAGAAAAACTCAGCAAGAAAAACAGCTGAAAAGTAGCTAAAAAGGCAGAATCTTAAATTATCAGAAGGAAACAAAAAGCGCTGAAATGAGCTAAAAAAGTGGAATTAGTTGAAAAAAATGTAACATTTGCACGAAAACCGTTAAATAGTAGCTGAAATAGCAGAAAAAGCTGAAACTAGCATAAATAAGCTGAAATGAGCATAACAAGCTGAAATTAGCAGGAAGAAGTTAGAAGAAGCACAAAAATTATGTAGCAGAAAGAATCTGAAAGCAGCTGAAAACAGCTGAAATTAGCTGAAAAAAGTTTAAATTTGCAGCAGGAAGGTGAAAGCAGCTGAAGCAGAACAAAATGTGAAAGGAGCAGTGAAAGGTTGTGAACACATCTAAAGATTTGAAGGATGTAAAATGAGCTCAATTCATTTTCTGAGGAGAAAATAGCAGAAAAGGCTAAATATTTCAAAAAGCTAAAGTTGCACCAGTACCAAAAGTCAGATCAAGACAAAAGAGCTGAACGTTTTTATATAATTTGTTGAAACAGCACAAAAACTGTGGACCGAGAAAGATGCTGAAAAATGTACGGAAGAAAAATGGATCCCAATAGAGCGAATGCTTCATAAACATTCACACAATAATTTAAACACAAAATCTCTTAACATTAACTCTAAAAGAGATTAAACTGTGTTCTTGTGGTGCGTTAAAGCAGCATGTTCTTCCAAATTCAATCCAAAATGACGAAACCAACTCAAAGAGAGAAAACGTGGAGCTTTCGGGGTTCCTCGGAGTCTGCAGAAGGGCTCGGTGAGATGTCGTTTTCAGCTTCCTGCGGGGAGACGCCACCGTTCATTAAGTCCGTGGCGCCCCGCGACACGTCCCCGTGCAGAGAGGCGGGAAACAAACGCGTTTGACTCCATCAGCTGGAAACCTGATGGCGGAGCTGCTGTTTCCTTACAAAACACAAAAACACAGACAGAAAGGCAGAGGTAGAGAAAACATTTGAGTTGAGAGGTTTTAAAGTGAATCCAGTCGAATATTCTGTGTACTTTTGTGTACATTTACTCTCGTTGCTTAAAATCCATGCAGGAGTGAAGCAGCTAATGTGAGCGGGGCGGGAATTATTAGAAAGAGATGACTAATGAGAAGAATCTAGAGACAGAAGCAACACAAGATTAGAGAAAACACCATTTCTGTCAAACTGTACAGTGAACGCCGAGAAAGGAGCAACAGCTGAAACCTGCTGAAGTAGCTAAACTGAGCTGTCAAAGCTAAAATAAGCCGAATGTTAGTTAAAACGTACAAGAATCAGAATCTATCAGTAGTAAAATGCGTACTAACTGAAGCACGTTAGCAAAAAGCTAATAGAAGCCAAATCCTAGTTGAAAGGTAAATGCAGCAAAAGGCTAACTAAGAGCTAAAAGTAGAAAATGGCTAAAAGTGGCAGAACAGTTACTTAAGACTTAAAGAATCATAACTAGCTAAAACAAAACAGGTTAAAAGGTAAAAAATAGCAGATAACTAGAAGCAAAAAAACAGTTGCAACACATTAGACAAGAAGCAGAACACTAGTTAAGTTTCAACTAGCAAAAAGCCAGTTAAAACAACAAGCAGCAAAACACATGCAAAACCTAAAAGCTAAAAAAAAATGTGCAAGCTAAATGCTAAAAGCAGCAAATTCATAGCTACAAGCAGCAAAAGGGAAGCTAAAAGCTAAAAAATGGTAGAATGTGAGCTAAAATTAAAAAAAAAGGGGCAAAAACACGCTTCAGAACAAAAGTAACAAAAACATTTGATAAAAGAAGAACAGCACTAATAAGCAAAACATTATTTAAAAAATCTAAAGTAGCTAAAATGCTAGCTGGAAGCTAAAAGTGGGGGAATGATAGCTAAAAATAAAAGATTAAAATAAAATAGGTTAAAATACAAAAATAAACAAAACCCTAGGTAAAAAGACAAATGTAGCAAAAGGCTAAAAGCTAAAGGTAATAAAGGTTAGTAAAAAAACAGTGGTAGAAAAAGAGCTAAAAAGTACTAGCTAAAAACCTTTGCTAAAAGCTTTAAAATTCAGAACAATAGCTAAAAGAATCAAATCACAAGCTAAAACTGACTAGAAGTTAAAAGTAGCAATTGGTTAGGTAAAAGTAGCCAAAGGCTAGCTAAAAGCTAAAAGTAGCAAACTGTTAACTAGAAACAAAAGTCGTAGAAAAAGACAAAAATAGAACAAGTGTCCTGAAGATAAAAAATATATATTTTTATGAATAAATTAGAGAGATCTGTAAATCTTACAGGGAAAATTGTAAATTAAAAAAATACATATTTTTAAAAAATCGTCAGGAGGTGTAAGGAATAATTTTCGGACCTTCTCAATCCCACCAGCACATCTTCCATGGATGAAGCTGAGTCGGGGGACTTTGAGGTTGATTCATCCATAACAGTGGCTGAGGTTGCTAAGGTAGTTAAAAAGCTCCGAGGCGGCAGGGCTCCGGGGGGGGGGGGTGAGATTCACCCTGATTTCCTTAAGGCTCTGGATGTTGTGGGGCTGTCTTGGCTGACATGCCTTTGCAACGTCGCGTGGTCATCGGGGGCATTGCTACTGGACTGGCAGACTGGGGTGGTGGTTCCCCTCTTCAAAAAGGGGGACCAGAGGGTGTGCTCCAGTTACAGTGGCATCACTCACATTAGCCTCCCTGGTAAGGTCTATTCAGGGGTGCTGGAGAAACGAGTCTGATCATTGCTCGAACCTCAGATCCAGGAGGAACAATGCAGGTTCCATCCTGGCCGTGGAACATTGGATCAGCTCTTTACGCCCACTAGGTTCCTTGAGGGGTCATGGGAGTTTGTCCATCCTGTCTATGTGTTTTGTGGACTTGGAGAAGGCATTTGACCGTGTTCCTCAGGGTACACTGTGGGGGGTGCTCCGTGAGTAAGGGATTGGGGTCCCGTTGCTACGGGCTGTTCAGTCCCTGTACAAGCAGTGCGAGAGTTTGTTTCGCATTGCCGATAAAAGTCGAACCCCTTCAGGGTGGGAGTTGGACTCCGCCAGGGCTGCCCGTTGTCACAGATTCTGTTCATAACTTTTCTGGACAGAATTTCTCGGTGCAGCCAACTGGTGGAGGGAGTCCAGTTTGATGGCTTCAGGATTTCATCTCTGCTCTTTGCAGATGATGTGATCCTGTTGGCGTCATTGTGCCGTGATCTTCAGCTCTCACTGGAGTGGTTTGCAACAGAGTGTAAATGGCTGGGATGAGAATCAGCACCTCCAAATGCTCTCTTCAGGCCGAGGGTGAGGTTCTGCCTCAAGTGGAAGGGTTGAAGTATCTCGGGGTTTGTTCACAAGTGAGGGAAGACTGGAACGTGAGATTGACAAACGGATTGGTGCAGCATCTCCAGTATTGCGGACTCTGTACCGGTCCGTTGTGGTGACGAGAGAGCTGAGCTGTAAGGCAAAGCTCTTCGTTTACCGGTCGGTCTACGTTCCTATCCTCACCTATGGTCATGAGCTCTGGGTAGTGACCAAAAGAATGGGATTGTGGATACAGGAAGTTTAAATGAGTTTTCTCCGCAGTGTAGCTGGACTCTCCCTTAGAGCTAGGGTGAGAAATTTGGTTATCCGGGAGGGACTTGGAGTAGAATCACTACACCTCTACGTAGAGAGGAGCCAGTTGAGGTGGTTTGGGTATCTGGTAAGGATGCTCCCTGGGCGCCTCCCTAGAGAGATGCTTCGGGCATGTCCAACTGAGAGGAGACCCCGGGGAAGATCCAGGACATGTTGGAGAGAATATGTTTCTCGTTTGGCCTGGGAACACCTTGGAATCCTCCCAGAAGAGCTGGAAGAGGTGGCTGTGGAAAGAGATGTCTGGACCTCCCTGCTCAAGCTGCTGCCCCCGCGACCCAACTTCAGAATAAGTGGAAGATAAAGGATGGATGGATAATTTTTAAAGCTACAAAATACCAAAAGTCATTGCCCCCATCTCCTGGAAGAGCTGAACGTTTAGTGACATGAATATTTAAAATGAAACAAATGTATCTAATTGGCAAAAAACTTACGGAAAACTGAAACCCCCAGTAAACAACCGGTAAAAAAAACGGTAAGAACGGTGTGAACGCTAACTCAGTAATGTGTAATAATGAGCGGAGGTACAGTAGTCCCTCGATACTTTGAAGTTCGACTTGAGCGGACTCACTCTTTCGTGGGTTTTTAACATAAGATTGTACACGACACACGAATGGCGATGGGGAAAGAAAGACACCACCCCCTCCTTTCTCTTTCTCTGCTGTAACAGACAGCCTCAGAAAGAGAAAGGAGGGGGTGGGGTCTCTGTCTCTGGGTGAGCCGTATGAGTGGCATGGTCTGTTTATTTAAAATAATCAATCGCAACCCGAACCAAGAGTCGATGGTCAGCCCGTCCCCGGGGCTCAGTAACTGTAGCGTCAGTCTGTTTGCTCTCTTTCGCTGAGAGTTTAGAGTTTAGAACATTGTTAAGAACATTACTAGAATGTGGGAAGGATTTATAAAGCCTTAAAATATAAATACTAAAATGAATATAAAGTCCCCACTTTGCGAATATTCACTTATTGCTGGGGTGACTGGAACGTTAACCCCGCGATAAGTGAGGGACTACTGTATAAAGAACAAAGTGAAATTCAAAGGAAAGTATTTTTTTATTTTATTTTGAAGGGTGTTGAATTTTCTGCTCATGTTTGTAACAATAAATTCAATCGAAACCTACACGCTTCAAGTTTACTGTGTAAAACTGGCTCCGGGGTTAATATTCTGTTGAAAAGTTTCTGCGGGTGATGTATTCTCGTTAAACAACCGTGCTTTGCAGCATCCACTGAGTGTCACAGAAAGTGACAGCTGGCTGTGGAGACCACGCTGCCTCGCAGTGACACTCCGTCCACTCGCATCAACGGAACCGTCTCATACTATGGCCCGCCAGTATTCTGCTTTTAACCACCCGCTCAAGGGGAAATAAAGCAGCTGTGACAACACCTGCCCACATCTGGCACCTCTACAACCACCCTGCCACTATTTTATAGGTCAGAGGAAGGTGGCCGCTTTTATTTCTGATGGTTGAACTCAACGAGTTCACAGGTTACAGGGGCGACGAAGCTGGTAGAACGTTTCCAAAACCAGCAACCGCACTCATCATTGGCTCAAAGGCACAAATGTTTTTGTTGAGTAGCTTCTTGCCTTCCATAAAAAATACACTGAGCGCAAGATTCATGTTGGTATTTCGGCAATACTGTAGTTTTGTGTTGACAAAAGAAAATATGAACATGACAAAAGATCTGAAGGAAGTCCATTTCTCAAAACTTGGAGAAAAAACTGCCTTGAATAAATTTGCTGCTATAAATCTCCCAAAGAAAACTTAAGTAGCACAAAATACAACATATCTGATGAGTTCTGTTCTCTTTTGAGGGCTAAACTACTTTGAGCTAGTCTAAACTGCATCAAGCCAAATGAAGACAAGAAAAAGAAATCTAAAACAAGCTAAACTGAAAAAAAAAGCAAAAATAACATTAACTAGAAGAACATACGACAAGTTATCAAATCTAAACTAGTGTCAAAATGTTAATCTAACAATCTAAGATGCATTAAATCAAGCGTTGCAGCCACCTGGCGCCTTGTATCCAACCTAGGTTACCGTACCAGGGGGGCAAAAGGAGGGAGGCCAGCGAAGGCTGTGGGTAGAGGGGGGTGTGAGCTGTGCAAGTGAGTGTATGCATGTGTGCATTTGTAAGTAAGTCTGTGAACACTGTTCCAGACAGGTCCATAGATGTTCTTGGGGAAGGGGACGGTTAGTATGAGCAGAGCATCTTGTTCACGTAACATCCAGGAGAATCGGAGATAGTCAGCTTTCCAAGGCCGACATGTGGAGACCAGATTCAGATAACAGTTATTCTGGGTCAGTCCATCTCCGCTGATTTCTGCCTGCCTTACAGTTCCACTGGTACATCTCAATGGCGCTTCCAAACAGCTGAATTTGTGGTCAGTACCGCTGAGTAACTTCTCCAAGGTCTATTCCTTCCCGCCAGTGAGATTCAGGAGCCGCAAGTAGCCTGCGGTTCTCAGCAAGTGTAGCATCCAGCTTACAGCTCAGCTCAAACAGCATTTGAGTCTGAGCGTCCACAGCACGGCACATCCCCTCAAACAGGCCAGCAGCTTCCCAATGGACAGAACAGCTGCCCAAGATTTTCAAATTTGACGATGTGCCAGGTAACCACCAACTCCAAAAAGCAGAAATTCTGTTATCATAAACCCAGTTATGGACACATCTTCAACATCCTCAAGTGACAAAATGGACAGAAAGACAATCTTCCATTGCTCCTAGGAATCCATCGTGTATCCGGCTGCCAGTGTCCCGTCGGGGCAGCAGGGCTCTCCTTCGCTATGTCTTTTTGTCGAGAAATGTTTTATCAATTACATTTAGAGACCAGCTGACCAGATCCATTATTTACGATTCAGAAGATATGTAAAGAGAGGCTCCGATAAGGTTCACAGGACAAAGAGCAGAAGCAGGGGAAGGAGTGGGAAGAAAATACGTCCGCCTTCACCACAAGCAAGAAGAAACAAAAATTTGTTTTTTACTAAAAGCTAAGCTGCTAACCAACCCCAAGATAAAATATGCTAAAATACACTGAAAACACCAACCAAGGGGGGAAATAGACACAATTTCAGATGGAAAATGCTAAGCTGTCAGATGTCTCAGTTAAAATGTCCTATCATGAAACAAAAAATGAGTTATACTCTGAAGAAGGCCAACTTAAAAAACAAAGACATAGCCTAAGCCTACAAATGCTCTTTATTAGCTGTAGTTTTTTTATTTGCATTACTGCTAAATCTGTTACATGACGCCAAAAGATGCATTTAATGAAATGTCAAATCATTTCAGCTTCTTCGATAAACTCTGACAGTTTATTGAAATTTATATATAGATGGCCTTTACAAACATAAACGTCAGTTTGTATTTGACAGTAACAAGATGCAACATCTTACAAACACAATGACCTGGTCTTTGCAGCCGTGTCACAAAAGTGGTTTGTGAAAAAGCCTGAAGCAACACAGGAAGACGAGGACTATAAAAATACAAATACTCACTGACAGGATGCAGGTGAAGCTATTTGTGACTGCACCCAGGTGTGAGGAAAACAAGGGACAAATCATGCTGAAATTGTTGTCAACACCCAGAGCCTAAATGAGCAAAATGAGCTCACTGTTGCTAAAAAGGCAACATAATCCAAAAAAGGAGCCGAAAACTTTAAAAGTTGAAACTACATCTAAAAATCTACAAAACTGGAGCTAAAAGCTTGAATTAGCAAAAAAATGTTGCGAAAAAGTAACATTAGCTATAATTAAATACATAACTAAGCCAAAAGCTTTCATTAGCAAAGCTGCTGCTACAAGCTAAAATGAGCGTATCTGGATGGCCACATCTGATTGGACGATTAGAAAAAAAGTGTATCTGGATGGCCACATCTGATTGGACGATTAGAAAAAAAGTGTATCTGGAGGGCCACATCTGATTGGACGATTAGAAAAAAGGCGTATCTGGATGGCCACATCTGATTGGACGATAAGAAAAAAGGCGTAACTTGAGGGCCAAATCTGATTGGACGATTAGAAAAAAGGCGTATCTGGAGGGCCAAATCTGATTGGACAATTAGAAAAAAGGCGTATCTGTATGGCCAAATCCGATTGGCCGATAAGAAAAAAGGTGTATCTGGAGGGTCACATCTGATTGGATGATTAGAAAAAAGGCGTATCTGGAGGGTGTTGTGCCAAAAATCGATTGGCTGCTAAATGGCAGCTGCGGTAGCGTGCACAGGAGGACTTTGACAAGAATTTAACAAGATTAACACAAAAACGCTTGATTGCTCGAAATTATAGTAAAGGTGTGTCTCAGTTGAAGTTTTACTTAATAAATACTTTAATGGTCAAATCAGCTGCATTTCGCCAGGGTGGTGCAGCGAAATGAAGCGGATTTGACTGTTGCTCCAGGCAGATGACGGTGGCAGTCTATGGCAAGCCGACATTCATAGCCACTATTACTTGACACATCAGCATGCCATATTACTCCAGTGCCATCTAGTGGCTGAAAATGGCATTAGTGTTCATATCTCAGCCAAAAAAGGTTTATAAATATGGGGAATGTCCACAAATACATCGCTTCAGCCTATAAGTTGCAGGGCATGCAAATTAGGGAAAAAGGTGTGACTTATATGTCAGAAATTACGGTAACTGGAATAGATAAAACAGGGCCTAAATCATGTTGATCTTTGGTTTTTAAGCTTTTAAACCCAAACAATCCAAATACGTCTTCTTATGCTTTTTTTTTTCTTCTCTTTGTACACGCGTGTCGTACCGATACACACACACTACCGCGCTGATTCAGTTCAGTGCAGGATTAATTAAACTTAATAAAGTAACAACCGGAGTGAGTCTGAAAAAGATAACGGGGCCAGTTCGGTTCATTTGAACCTAAAATGCTGAACGAGGGACTCCGACTGGAGAAGAAAGGCCCAAAACGACAGCGAGTTGTTGTGACTTCACTTTTATGAGTCAAGAGAGGATTTTTTTTTTATTTCCGTGCCGGTAGAGACCCAGAAATGTCACATCTGTGATGGGTTTTACAGACGACTTATCTCTGCAAATTCTGAGGCTGCAGACTTCAGTGGCTGAGCGTGTTTTTTCCTTGTGCGCCATAGATTTGCTTGTCACATTGTGTAAAAATGACGTGTTTGCACGGTCCACACGAACCCTTTTCTCTCCGGTTATTAGAAATAATGTCACTGGAAGGACTTGGGATGTGTGTGCTCAGTATTGTGAGAATGTCTGTTAGCAAAACATCTTCTATATCAGCGGACGCATTTTGATTAACTCTTTTAAAGTAATCACTGAATGCACATTTACAAATTATTAACTTCTTTAGTCAACCTGATTATTGACTGTTCCCCATACTGAGCGCTATCTATCACACAGCATCTTTATGTATAATTTTAACTCACTAGGTGGCTGCTAAATGCTTATTTTAATTTCTGTGCTCAGACCTCCGTCCTCTGCAGCAGTCGGAGAAAACTCAGAGGAAGATGCACGTTTTTTATTTTTTATTTTTTCCTGCACCGAGGGCTCTGTTGCTTCATAAGTCATTAGCACCAGATGTGTTTTCAGGAAATGTGATATTTTGTTTACGAGGCGGCAGAACTCGGGGATGGCTGAGCTTCAAGAGGGATCGCAGAACGCGTCTTTTAGGCTTCCCGGGAGGGAGTTTGTTCCGATCACGTCGGGCCTTCTGCCGTTTTTAGGCTCGGATTTTTATTTAATTTGACCAGATCGTAGCAGCAGACAAATAATCATGTGAACGCTTATATTGAGATCTGCAGTTTTTGTGTTGTTTCAACAATTTATACATCAAAAAGTTCAACTTATTCAGGATATTAGGACAAAATGTTTTTTTTTTTAAATCAGTCTTATTTTTTAGAACACACATATAAGAAATCCTGGCTGGCAGAGAGCCGAAAGCGGTCACGTTCTTCTCGTACTTGCTGAAGGACGTATCCACAGGGGCCAACCCCCGAACAGTGACGTCTACACAGTTTTTCCACATGTCCCAGAGAAGGTATCAAAAACAGATTTCCAACAGGTCCGCAGCTTTGGACAAGTCCAGAACGTGTGTAAGAGCACAGCTGGAGTTTGTTTGCAACGATTGCATGCTGGATCCAGGTTGGCTTTGATCTCGGGCTGTTTCTGGACCAGTGCAGCCGGTGCACCGTCTTGAATTGAATTACAGCGTGTCAGACAGATTGAGGAGGAATGAATGTTCTAAACATTTTGCCAGAGGACAAAATGTTTTTAGTGCAAGATATTCAAGTGGGTAGAAGTTACACTACGTAGAAGAAGAGAGGTACCGGTAGTTTATTTTCCAGCGTGTCCACCAGACATTAATGTTTGGACGCTCACACATGCACGGAGAGAACATGCAAACTTCACCCAGAGAGACCCCTGGGCTGGGATTTGAACCGGGGCAACCTGCTCGCTGAGAGGCGGCAGCTCTACCAACTGCGCCACCGTGCTGCATTCATAGTTTGCAAAAATTGTAAACAATATAAAATAGAAATATGACTTTTTTAGCCAGTTTAGGGTTCTGAGGAAGACTGGGGCAGCCATAATTAAAAAAATATATACAGGTATATATATTAATTAAAAAAATTACTATGATGACAGAACACAAAACGAGAAAAGAACTTAAATATTACATGAGCTCAGCATCTTGTGATAAAATAAAAGCACTCTTTAATATTCTGGGTACAGGAGTGTGAAGTGAGCAGCCGTGTCAAAAGAACCACGTATGATATTGCCATTGATTTTCTTTCATGCTTATCGGAGCAGGCAATACTATTTTAAATGCTGACTAAGAGCCCAGTGGTACGATCAGTGGTCCAAAATAACAACCAGTCCATTAAATCACCTGCACGTGTTTCATTCAGTTTGATTTCCGTGCTGACTCCTGTGAAACTGATCTTTTACAGGCAACAATAAAATTAAGTCACAATGTTCATGTCAAACGATCATTTTCAAACTACTGTCCAATGGTTTGAATGGTAAAGACCATGAAAAGCATCCCCACGCCAAAAGCATTTTAATATAATTAATAGTTTTATTTAGTAACATGTGGTGGAACAAAATTATGTACACAAGGTCTCAGTTACATTCAACAATAAAATATAAAAGAAAAACAGTAATAGCATCTAAGACATGAACTAAGAAAAACACCAACTAAAAATACACTAGGCAATAATAGCATAAAACATTACTTCAAACAGCAGCACGAACATGAGTCTGTGTGAGCAGAGTAAACAGGAGAGGGCTCAACACACATCCCTGAGGGGTGCCAGTGCTGATGGTTATGGTGGAAGAGGAGAAGTTGTGGATCCTCACTGACTGTGGTCTGTTTGTTAAGAAGTCCAGGACCCAGTTACAAATGGAGGGGCCCAGTCCTAGTGTGAATAGTTTGTCCATCAGGGTTTGGGGGATCATGGTGTTGAAGGCAGACGTGAAGTCCACAAAGAGCAGACAGACGTATGAGTCCTTCTGCTCCAGGCGGTTGAATGCAGTGTGGACCACAGAGGAGATGTCATCCTCTGTTGATCGGTTCTCGCAGTATTCGTACTGGTATGGGTTCTTGTTGATGTTGATGGTTGTTTTGATGTGGGTCATGACCAGTTTTTCAAAGCATTAAGTGACTATCAGGGTGAGGGCCACTGGCCGATAGTCATTCAGACCAGTCACTGTAGAGCTCTTCAGGACTGGGATGAAGGTGGCGGTCTTCAGGCAGCATGTCCTTAAAGCTAGACGCAGTCCATCTCCACACAGCGCTCTTTGTTTGCGCAAACATACGGTTCATGGGCATCAAAGAGACATCCTTCGGTTCGAGATAAGAGAGTGTTTTGGGAGACAATCAGGTCGCTTGTTCTCAGGGCAGAGGGCAAGAATGTTCAGTCATAAAAATAAAGCACCAAAAATGACATTCGTGAATTTTGACCAAGAATTATCTGACACCCGTCACAGAGTTGTTGTACATTTTAACCCTCCTGCTGCTCTTGGATCAAAATGACCCATGAGACCATGTATGTCACTTTGACTCGAGGGCAGCGGGAGGTGTAACAGCGCCAGCATGAGGGAAAGAAGTGAACAGTTTGTTTCTTACCCTTTTTTATTTTTTACTTTGACATTGCAACAAGTATCTTTAACAAAATAAGCCTCTGTGTTTGCAGGTTCAGCAAACCCCTGAATCTGACGTACTGGGAAGTCTGAGGCAGACGTCATCAACTGCTTTGTTTAAAGGGAAGCTGGCTTCCAGGATGTTTAGAGAGCTCCATCTGCTCCTGGTACAGTTCCTGTTTCCTTACTTCTTCCTCTCCCTCCACTCCTCCTTTGAACTCCTCCAGCATCCCTCATGGGTGGGAGGAAAGCTGTGAAAGGAGAGGAGCGAGTTGGGAGTAACGGTTGAGCTTCCTCCAAAGCGTCCAGCTGTTAGGAACCTGAGGAACTCCGTTATTACACAAACACACACTGCTGTATAACATTCAGTAAGGCCAACAGAATATCTGCAGATGTTTTTAGATCATCCCATCAAAGATGAGGGAAAATACGGAATTACGGTAAAATGATTGAAAAAGATTAAAAGCTAATGAGAAATGCCATGCTAAGGTTTCAGCTCTTTGCAGGTTCCTGAGTTCCAGGGTGGTGCCACTGAGCAACAGCTAGACACCATCTCACTAATCAGAATCTGCAGAAGAGCTCCATTCCCTGCTGAAGCATTACATGCCAACTGGTGTTCGTGCCTCCAGCCTTCTAGTGTTTTTATATCCAAATGAGTATCTGTGTTTTCCTCATGGTCTTTCAGAATTTGCTCCCTGAGTCTGTACCCCTGGACCGCTCTCTAGTCAACCTGAGTCCTCTATCCCTGTATCAACCCATGGATCCTACGATGACTCCCTTACTGCTGCTCCTCAGCCATCCAGCCACTTGCCACCTGCTTACTCCTCCCATCCGCTACGCTCGTCAAGCCTGGACCAAGCTTCTTTGGAAATCCTCCTCCTCTCAACGTCGCTACTTCCTGTAAGGAACTAACTATCAATATACTTAACATCTCCTCCCCTCAGAGAACCCAAACCTTCCCCTCCATCTCCAGGTTATCCAAGTCCCTGTTGTGAACATAGCACTATCTTGACTGTAAATAAACCACTTTTTATTCTTTAAGAGATTGAGTCCTGGTTTCCCTCAGTCCATATTCTATGGGTATTCACTCTCTTGATACAGGTAGTCCTCGGGTTACGACGGTCTCGGGTTACGACGGTCTCGTCTTACGATGTTTCGGGGTTACGATGCATCTCCCTTATTCACGTTACGTCGGTTTTACGTCGGTTTTACGATGTTAAACGTCATAACGTGGCGGCGCAGCGGCGGAAGAATACAGTACGTGGTGCAGCGGCGGAGGAATACAGTACTGTACAGGTACTACTGTACGG
>JARVLU010038327.1:0-33972 GCA_031762415.1 Simpsonichthys santanae
TTAATTCCATGAGAGCCATTGATGTAGAGTTTTTTGCTCTAAACCCATACTGACTGCTACTTAGAATATTTTGTTTAGCAATAAATTGATCTAGTCTGTTCACAAATAGTTTTTCTAGAATTTTTGAGAACTGTGGTATTGTAACTGTGGATACTGGTCTTTAATTGTTAAACACACATTTATCACTATTTTTCAAAAGAGAAACTACCTTAGCTACTTTCATATTATCTGGAAATTTTCCTGTTGAGAATGATAAATTACTTATACAGTATATGTAAATGGCTCAATAACAAGTTAGTTCCATTGAGCCTCGGGGACTCATTTACAAAAGAGACCTGATTTTAACAAGAGTGATGACAACAGTAGACAATCATAAAAGAGAGCACTAAAAGAGAAGAACAAAGAAAGAAAATGGTATTGAAAATAAAATCAAAACAAAAAGCTTGGTTGTAAGGCGGTGTAGGATACTACAAACAGGAACATGTCTGCATTGGTTTTTGCCATGAACTTTTCTTTTTTTTACCATTCAACCTTTATTTATACAGGTTAATCCCATTGAGCCTTAAGGAATCATTTACAAGAGTCCCCATATCAGATGTTTGAAGCCACTAAGAGAGGTCAAGGTCGAGAGCTTCAGAGCTTTTTGCAAGATATTCCAGAAAACAGGAGCAGAGTAGGAGAAGGCCCTTTTGCCTAGTTCAGTCCATACTGAGGGAACACTGCATGTAATAATGTCCTGAGAGCGCACGCTGTAGCTGCACTCATGTAGGAGATATGAAGGCAGCAGAAGTGATTTAAAGATGAAAATGTAACAATGAGAGTCTATGTGAAGTTGATGAACAGTTAATCAGTGAATACAGGGTACAATTGTGGGTACGGTAGTCACAGCTATGAATCTTACAGCACCGTGATAGACAGCGTCCAACATCTGCAAGGTGCTTGTAAAGGTATTCATGTAAATAATGTCACCATAGTCAATGGGGGGAAGGAGAGTAGCAGTTACAAGGTGTTTCCTAGCATTCAGAGCCAGACAGGCTCTATCATTGAATCCTCTGTGGTTTCAGTAGCTGGCACTGATCTATGTATTTATTTTTAATAAATGACACATGCAGACACTTCTGTCTCAAGCATAAAAAAGTTCCATAATGTTCCATAATGGTGAATGCATGTACATTAGTTTGGACCAAGGATGTTGGGTTGCTCCTACGTGTTGAACGGTGTGAGCAGCACAAACAGCACTCTGCTTTCCGCCACGGTTACTGTTGTACATATACTCATGCTAGAAAATAAAATAAAAGTTGACAGCAGCTGCCGGTAGTATGCACAACCTGGATTCAAACAGCTTTTGTTGTGTACACCGAAGGTCAAATTGCAGCAGCCGTGCTACGGTTTCACTTATAAACAGCGCTGTGTGAAAACAGTTCGAGTGTATAAAAGTTGTTCCACTGTGAAGCAGTTTTCTACTCTGAAGAAGTAACTCATTAGATCCACATCTATTTGGACATGAGGGGGTTTCCAAAGCTTGAAGCTAAATGTATGCGCTGCTTAAAGGCTAGCATTCCCTGAACGACTGTTGAGCACTCACCAGAGTAATAAAATAAGATCATGTTATGATGAGAAGAGATGGAGTTATATCAGTTGGTGAGCCTTCAAAATAAATGTTTGGGATGACCATCAGCTACTACCACACCGAATCTCATCTCAATTACTGTAATACTGACAGAGTAATTTGTTTGTAGTGTCAGCATGAGCAGCCATGGTGAAATGGGTTGACTACAAAGTAATCAGTTTTAGATCAACATCAACTGATTAGTTTCTGAACGTTTCATTCAGTGGTTCACAAGATATTTTACTAACAGACATACAGACATATGTAAATACATTATTGCTCTGCCTTTGCCTTTTGATAATATATACTGTAAATCACATTTAGAGTAAATGTCTACTGCATTTTCTGTTTACCGTATTGTGGATAAAGAAAAGTGAAAATACACCAAGTTTTAGTACAAATGTGGAATAAATTTAGTCTAAAATATGCGCTTATTCATGTTTACAGACTTATAATTTATAATTTCTGCAGTTTTCTGCATTATGCAAACATTTTCTATAAAAGATGTATTATATTTAGTTTTGCTCACAAGTGATAAAATGCCACTGCAGTTTAGAATTTTCCCCTGCAAGTTCACGTAAAGCTCATGAATGCGTAATCATTTTTTTCTTTAACTTTAACACAAAGCTGCATTATTTCCAGGCAGGACAGCCCACTTTCTGTGGAACATGCTCCTGGAAAGAAACAGTAAGATTAGCCCAGTTACTTCAAAATCAATTTATCAGGGGCTCCAGAAGGCCTCAACAGCCTTACATCAAAAGATCAGTGCACTTGTAAAAAAAACTACCTTAAACAAAGAACCCATATTTCAGGGAAAAACTTCCTAACGGAGCCTAATCAGTTCGTCACTTTAGTTTTAATAGATGGAAATTCCAAAAACTGCCTTTTATTAATGACCGAACGTGCTTGCATAAATGTTTTTTTTTATGTAAAGAATGTAATAAATCATGCAAATAGAATAATGAGAAAAATAAATACAGGAAGCTACTAGTTTCGGAGTTTTCAGAAGCCAAAAATAAATCAAAGCACTGTGGGAAAGAGCTCCAAACCGTAATGTGAAATAAGGCTTGGTCGAGAAGCTTGCAAATGCAATTAAACTCAGGTCATGTTTAATGGGCATGAAAATGAAAGCCTCCTGATGTGGAAAGCTAAATAAAGCTCTCAGCTCCTGCTCAGCTGTGTTCAGGTTCCTACCTTCCCTCTCACATTTGAGGTTTCTCTCACAGGTTGGCTGGCCTCGAGGCTCTGGTGGGCCAGTTTCACTTCATGGGACTATCAAAAAATGTCCCCTTTGTGTCGGAGAGGAACAGATGAGCAGACTTTGGTCCTGCTGAGCTGGGAAACACCAAAACTACAAGCTGGTTAAAAGTTTTGGTCACCTGCAGGGCACCTCCGAGACTCAGTTAGCGAGCTGAACAGTGATGGGATTTTTACTTCATCCTCTGCCCCACCACTTGGACCTACATCTATGGTTTGCCCACATCTGTAGAAGTGTCTCAATACTTCTTTGGATGTAGGGCCAAGTGCATTGGTGTCAGAAGCATTTGTAATGTGGGGGACGCACTAGTGCAGAGTCTGGGGGTCCTCCCCCAGAAAATTCTGAATAGATGGCATTTCCTGCATCCTGGTGTATTTTAATGGGTTGTTAAATATGTACATTTAACCACAGATAAACACTTGATTCAATAACTATTTTTAAAGAGCATGGCACAATGTCCCCACCACACAGACAAACTGCCAGCACTAACGTAGTGCTAAGCTAGCAACACACAATATAAATGCACTAGCTAAAATGCTACAGATGTAGCGCTCCATTTCTCTCACGCATCCTAAAACCCCCCACAACTGTCAGCATTAATGCAATGCTAAGCTAGCAATGTGCAATACTGATGTGCTAGCTAAGATGCTACAGACATAGCCCTCCGTTTCTCACGCATCCTAAAACCCCACACAACAACTGTCAGCACTAACATAGTGCTAAGCTAGCAACACGCAATATAAATGTGCTAGGTAAGATGCTACAGATTTAGCGTTCCATTTCTCACGCATCCTAAACCCCCACAACTGTCAGCAGTAACAATGCTAAGCTATCAATGTGCAATACAGACACACTAGCTAAGATGCTACAGACGTAGCACTCCATTTCTCTCACGCATCCTAAAACCCCCCCACAACTGTCAGCACTAACATAGTGCTAGGCTAGCAACACACAATATAAACGTGCTAGCTAAGATGCTACAGATGTAGCGCTCTGTTTCTCACGCACACATCCTAACTCCCCACCCCGGTCAACAACTAACCACACTAACATAGCACCAAGCTAGCGCGTAACATGATGATGCGGTGAGTTGTTGTTTTAAAACCATCTTGTGCGACCTGTTGGAGCTCAGAACGTGTTGGAGATCATCAGTCTCAGCTACCGCTGCACCAAATTTTAGGTCAATTTTTATAAAATTCAAAGAGCTGTAGCCCTTTTTGTGTTTCTAAAAGTTAGAATGAATTCCATGGTGCACGACATACTTTGCTAACAGACTAACACATGTTCTCAGCTGTGGCTGAGTGGTTAGAGCAGTCGTCCTACGATGGGAGAGTTGGGGGTTTGATTACACCAGCAGTGTCCCTGGGTAAGACACTGAACCCCTCATTGCCTCTGATGTGTGTCCCATTGGATTATGAATTTGATCTAAAGCACAGATTAGTCTCTACAAATTCAGATTAGTTTTCTAGAGATCTAGTATGAATGGGTAAATGAGAGCACAGGTTGTATTGTAAAGTACTTGAGTATCTTGACTAGACAGAAAGGAGCTATATAAGTACAGTCCATTTACCATTTACCATATACAAAGCCTTATTCCCCAGCTTTCCTTTTTGGTGATGGTAAAGATAACCTATCTTATCCAAGGAGCAGCCACTGGTGATGGTAAATCATGATTTAGTTGGTCTCTTGACTTCCATTCAGTGTTTTCTTTGTGTCCTATCCCATTTGCCTCCTCGGTAGTTCACCAAGAAGCCTACAATCTTCCAGAAACCGCTGAAGGTTTTGTTTCGACCCAAACAACTCGTGATAGCATTTAGACCAAAATGAGCACAACCAAGACTGAACAACATGTGTTTTCATGGGACCATATTTAAACATTTGTTGTCACTCAAGGTAGAAAATGTCTTGCGCTGTTTCTGAATATTCCAAGTAACTGTGTCTTGAGCCCAACCCTACTCCAACCACTAACTAGTTTAGAAATGTGAGTGAATAGGGAAAAAAATAGCCCTACAGTAACACAAACCAGTTCAAAACCTGACTGACAAATAAAGTAGAGTTTTCCATCTACTGTACAGTGTGAGTCAGAAATTTGGTGGGTTAATTGGTGTAGAAGGGCTCACTGAGCTCTGGTTATGTGATACAGATCCTGCTAGCAGCTATTGGTCAGAGGTTCAGGACGCCTCGTCACCCAGGGAATGGTGATTAGCCCTGGGTAATGGTGCCTGCCAGTCCAATTAGAAGCATTATGTGGTCATTACCCAGTGCCACTAATTACAACCAGTCTGTGTGTGTGCATACACGTGTGTGGGTAAAAACAAAAAAAGGACAAAGACGTGTTTCCAGAGAAAGTCCACATACAATTGTGAGACTCCCCGAAGGAGAAGAAAGGAAAATGTGCTGTAAATCTGTTTGTGTGGAGACAACAGGGCCTTCCTGCTACAGAATCAACAAGTCATTTCCAATTACAGTCTGGGTCTCTGCTACAGCATCCCCAAGCTTCCCAGATCTTTACTTCACACCAAGTGTCAATTTGGTATCAACATACTGATTCGTAGGAAGACAACCCACTGTATGCAACTAAGAACATGTTTCTGTAAGCAACAATTACACAACCTGTGGAATCATTCATTCAACCTTTATTTATACAGGTTAGTCTAATGAGCCACGAGGATTAACTTACAAGACAGACCTGTTTTAAACACAGAACACAGATGCGGTACAAACAACAACAGACAATCATACTTGTATAAAAAGCATATGAAATGAAAAAATAAATGGAAGAAATTATATCAGAACAAAACCAAAACAGCTACATTATAAAGCAATGTAAAATACTAAAAAACAGGAACATGTCTGCGTTGGTTTTTGCCATGAACTTAACAGTTGTTTAAAATCCCATAGAGGTCAAAGTCGAGAGCTTCAGATCTTTTTGCAAGGTGTTCCAGGAAACAGGAGCAGAGTAGATAAAGGTCATGTTGCCAAGTTCAGTCTGCACTGAGGGGAAGCTGCAAGTAATTATGTTCTGAGTGCGCACGGTGTAGCTGCACTGTTGACGTGACGGAGATGTATGAAGGCAACAGACCAAGAAGTGATTCAAAGATGAAAATGTACCAGTGAGAGAGTCTGCGTGAAGTTAATGATTACCAATGATTACCATTAGCCAAGTTCACCAATGAATACAGGGTGCAGTGATGGGCGCGGTAGTTACAGCCAGATGTGAATCTTAGTGCACCATGATAGACAGCATCCAACATCTACAAGGTGCCTGCAAGAACATTCATGGAAATAGTGTCACTGTAGTCAATGGAGGGAAGGAAAGTAGCAGTTACAAGCGGTTTCTTAGCATTCAGAGTTAAACAGGATCTATTTCTGAAAAAGAAACCCAATTTAACTTTCAGTTTGAAAACAACACCTCTTTGGTTTTTATCAGCATTTAGTACAAGTTTGAGATGGAACAAATATGACTGGATGATTTTGAACGCAATCTGAAAAAGCTGGAAAACCTTAGAAACTGTTCTAGCTCAACAGTAAACTAATGTGTCATTGGCATAGAATTGTAAGGATGCATCAGGGTTGGTCTGACTAACATTACTTATGTAGATTGTGAAAAGGGAGGGTCCTAAGACTGAACCTTGTGGTACATCATTGTTAACGGTTACATAACTGGAAGAAGTACCTTTATGGTGAACACACTGTCTCCGATCTGAGAGATCATTAAAGAACCAGCCAATAGTGTAATCTGAGAAACCAATTCCTGAGCGCTTCAGAGAAGCTACCAACTCTTGTAAAGAAATTACATTTGTTGCTACATGCTAAGTGCTAAATGACGGCTGAAATTTGCTGAAGAAATTTTAACTGAAATGTTGAAGTTAAAACAAAGAACAGAGGCTAAATGAGCAGGACATTGGCAGAAATAAGTGCATAGGCTAAAATGAGAACTCCAGCTAAAGACTAAAAGTAGACGAACAGTAGCTAGGAGCTAAAAGCAGCGGAACTGTAGCTAAAGCTAAAAATAGAAAATAAAGATGCTAAAATAGACAAAAATAAATGCTAAGGCTTAGCAAAGCTAATGTTAATATTGACAAAATAATAGTTAAAAAGCTAAATAGATGCTTAACCCTCCTGTTGTGACCCAAGGGCAGCAGGAGGTGGGTTATGCTAAAGTTATTAAAAGAGATGCTAATATTGGCAAAGTATTAGCATCAGCTGATATTTGCAAAACTTTGGCTTTAAACTGAAAGGAGCAAAATTGTAATTTAAAGCTTAAAAAAGGCAGAAAAGTCGCTAAAAGATAATAGTAGCAAAGCAGTAGCTAAACGTAACAGAATGGTTCCTAAAAGTGGCAAAGCAGTAGCTAAAATCAGAAAACAGACAAAAACAGAGCTGAAGCACATTTCCAAGTGTACAATGATAGCATTTCTATAAGGGATTTTATATTAAATCATGTTAAAAAAAATTTAAAGCTAAAAAAGTAAAAATAAAAAATAAAATTCATTGCACAAGATGAACATTTTAATCTATAGTTCATTTATCACAAAGCATGTTGAAGTAGTCTGCAGAATGTTGATATTGCTTTCACTAAATTAAAATTAGGGTACAATTTAAATACAAAAATTTCAAATGTTAACAGTACTTCTAATGTACTTGCTTGTACGGTTGGTTTAATTTTGCTGCCAACGGACAGTGACGTCCAGAAACAGCTAACGCTCCAGTCATCTGGGCATGAATTTAATTAATATGTTGTGCTCCTCATAGACTAAACTGCATTTTCAGTGCTTTACATTCAGCTCATTCAGTTCAATGTAATTCCTTCATTTTTTTTTTTTTTTTTTTAAACAAACAAATATCAGCCATGACTAACAAGGAAAATCAATGGAAAGGGTTCATCCCTGCTCACAAATGCAACATTGATTTGGCTCATTCACATTTAATTAGATTGCTCTTAATTAATTACTAGGACTGGGGAGTCACAGCCCAACAATCGCTCGTACACAAACACAAAGAAACTGAAACACTCCTCAACGCTACCATTTCACTTTCACTCCTCGTGGTTTCCGCCTTTCAAGCTTATTACAGAGAAAAGATTTGGACTATGAGTCTTTTTTTTTTTTTTTTTTTTTTTGACAGTACAACTGGCAAAATTAACAATTGAAATCATATCTGTTGTGTTTCTAGGTGATCATCTTTGAGGTTGGAGCCAAGTTCACCAGAAAACGTGATTTACTGTCAGACGCTTTTCCTAGAAACCAAAAAAAAAAAAAAAAACAGAAAGGAAACAAAAACCTCCCAAAAGCCTAGAGGTGTATCCAAAACGAACCCAAAAAAACACAAAAGCAGCTTGAAGTCCCTTGTTGCTAAGACATCAATCCGCTCTCAGTTGCTACAGAGGAAGTGAGCGCCATTAAAAGCCGGGGCTCTTCAGCCCAGAAGCACTGCAGTGCAAATCATACACCCCTCCCCTCCCTCATAATCCCGTGCTGAAAGCAGGTGTACGTGCACAGCGAGTACCTTGCCAAACACATTAGCCGATGAAATTTTTCGGCCTAATTACAGTTGTGCGAGCGCGGCTATTCATCTGCGTTAATGCACTCGTTTTGAGGGCCACAGGCCAGAGAGGTGCGAAACGAGAGAGAGCGGAGACGGGGAGTGCGGCGCTGGACACATAATGTGCTGCGAGAAACAGAGTCTACCTGAAAGACCACCCTCCCCCCGGTGGGGTCGTACAGAGCGGGCTGCTCTCGACTCGATCGCTCGGCCAGCTGAGCGGCGAGTCCGTCTTTTTCCTTCAAGACGTCATCGAAGGACTGCACAAACAGAAGAGGTGCTACACTGGATGTCTCGAAACTTTGTGATCGTGTTTGTCAGAGAAGAATCACGTCATCGGGTACAAATTACAAAGTAGCTTTAAACAGAAACACAACCATGACCTTCAGAAGACAGAAATGAGTTAAATCAGATCCACCTGAGATAAATCTGTCAAATCAGCTCAACCTGGCAAATCACGCACACCTGTTCTGATATCAAAACCCCAATTTGCATTGTCCAGTCTCACCACAACTCGTTTTGGCTCTACTCAAGTCTACATGGTATTTGTTATTTTCAATTTAACTTGTTTACAGCCAAATTATGCATGCACTTAATCAAGACCTTCCTTCTGCTGGTCAGAGCCCATAAATGGAGTCCATTTGGTCTAGCTCCCTCTGAATTCTGTCGTCAGCCATAAAGCAGGGAAACGTCTACACAATACCACAGTGTTGCTTTACATGTTGCCATTTTAAAAAGCGAAGCGCATAAACAAATGCTGCGTATGTGAGATTTAAAGAAAGGGTGGGTTTGATTCTTGTGGAGGATGACGTTGCTCTCTGACCAGTTTGTGTTCGTTGGGGTTGACTGGCTGCGACAGCCATCTTGAATCTGGTTGACTCTAAACGTTGATCAGTTGTAGAGAAGCATTCAATGATTACTTATAATTTCATTCAGATGTCTCCAGTTTTTAGATATTTTGCTAACAGTGAACAAATGAACAGACGGGATGCGACATGATTGATTTACGAGTTGTTATTGTTTAGTGATCAAAAGCCGATGAAAGTTTAAATCATTGTTGTAAATTTTAATTCAGCCATCCGTTATTTATACAGGCTAGTCTCACTGAGCCACAAGGACTCATTTACAAGAGAGACCTGTTCCATACCGAACATAAAAAGTACAGACAACAACAACAATAAACTACAGTAAAAATTCAGTTCAAATAAGAGTAGTGTACAAAACAATAAATCGTGGTGCCGTAAAACAGGTTGAAATACTAAAAACAAGAACATATCTGCCTTAATTTTTCTACTGACAGCATCTAATGTTTGAAACCCCTTAAAGAAATCAAGGTGAACAACTTCACTTCCTGTTGCAAGGTGCTCCAGGTCGCAGGAGCAGAGCAGGACAAGGCCTTTTTACTAAGTTCAGTCCGTACTGAGGGAACGCTGCAGGTAGTGATGGACTGAGAGCGCACGTTGTAACTGCACTGACAACGTGACATGTGGGAGGAGACATAAGAAGGCAGCAGACCAAGGAGGGATTTACAGATGAAAACGAACCAGTGTGAGAGCCCACGTGTAGATGATGATGACCACATGACGGGCTAAAGAGTTCTAGTCTGTGTTTTAGTCGGGACAGTGAGGGGGAGTGGTGGCGCCGAGGTTAGAGAAGATGGGCCCATCAGAAAATCACCGGTTCGACTCACTGGACCGACAACATCATTTACCCTACTCTGGGCCCTTGAGCAAGGCTCTTGATTCCCACCATTTGCTCCCTAGATGGCAGCACTCTGCTCCACACAGAGCGCTGTGGTAGCTCGGTGGTTGCGTCAGGAAGGGCATCCGGCATAAAAACAATCGCCAAGTCTTCGTGTGAGCCACATGTGAGCATGAACTTTGGTGTTTTGAACCACTTTGGTAAGGCTGCTTCAGAGGAGTTGACGGGGGAGAGGGCAGGCTACAGAGGCCATTTCATCACCAGAAAACTGTTCGTTGCCACCATGGGAGTGTGCCGTTTGTGGTGGGACTCAGTTTGTTGGTGGCTCCTCAGATTGAATAAGTCCTTCTGATGAAGGATAAACGTCTCAGCAAAAAAAAGAAACCGTCGAGATGACCTGCCTGAACATTGTTGGATTATTACCTGGATTACTGAGCGTGAACTTTGGTGTTCGTGTAAGTTAGTTCGCTGTCCCTTAGGAAGGGAGCAGCCGAAAGAAAAAAGTTTGTTGCAGTCAGATTTATATTCAACCAATGTTTTGCAGGCTGAAAGTTAAAAAGTAGAAATCTGTTCAAGGAGAGCAGGATCTGTTCAATCTTCCCATAAAGAAACAAACGAAACAGAACGCTTTGATTATCACAGTGACATCAATAAATATGAATAGCTTCTGTCTTCACAGTCAAAATGCAATTTGTGTCTAAATCAGAGTGTGGGATGAAGATGCAGCTGGAAGGGAGTTCCTTTCAGTCGGACACCCGATGCAACATGACAACAAACAAGTGTGACGAATGATGTCTGCTCAGAGCGCTCAAATGACTGCAGATCAGAAACACACGAGAAGGCCGTCTGAGACTTCATGTGTCACGTTCACGCGGTCACGACAATATTATTCACATTAATTATGCACACATAACTTATTTTACATAATGTGTTCAGCTGTTTTCGTTTCTCTGCTGTTTAATGAATTTCATACACGCAGGCGACATTTTCCAGTTCCTGCCCGTGTTGGGGAAACAAACTGTCGGCTCCTGGTAGAAAGAAAATGACCTGTGAGTGATTCCAGCTGCTGATCCCAGTTCTCTATATTTTTTTAGTTGAAGATTTTAAATGTGTCTAAATATGTTTTTTTCAGTGGAGGACATCAGATACAGCCATCTTCAAACACGAGTGTGCAGTCAAGGTCTGTGGACAAGAGATGTCCACGCGCCACATCCATTTTGTAACTAGGACAACGTCTCACTTGCTTAGATTTTTGGGAAAACTTAAAATTTGTACTGGAACCAGATGGAAACTGGTCCCGTTCCTGATTCAACTTAAAGGTTTTAGTCTTACATCTAAATATTTATTGCAATCCAAAGGATGACTTACATGTTGCATGATGTTACAAACTCTGCTCTCGTTGTCTTCACATGACAAAAATTAAATAATTCTGTTTTTTTTTTTTTTTTTTTTCCATTTAACCTTTATTTATCCAGGTTAGTCTCATTGAGCCACGAGAACTCATTTTCAAGAGAGACCTGTTAGGGAGCAGATGGTGGGGGTTAAGGGCCTTGCTCAGGGGCCCAGAGTGGTGTAATGTAATACCTGTTGCAGGTATTACAAGAATCGTTTCTGTGCACAAGCTCCTGGCAGAACTTTGTTCTTGCACGAGTATGCACAATTTATTGTGTGATAGGCCAGAACATTGTGGCCGTGTTCATGGGAAGAAACGGGTGAACTACACTGCTCTTATCCCCCACCCCCCTCAACTACTCCGCTGAGAAGCAGATCGCTAAAACTGTAAGAAAATATAACCATCTTTATCACTGTTCCAGCAAAAACTTAGTCAAATAAATCTAATGAAGGTGGTCAAATAACTCCTGGAAGGAGATAACAGAAGTTTTGTGCAAAGAGACAGCGCCAAAACACAGGTGGACGTTTGTGGCCGTGTTGATTGGGAGGAAGTACGCCTTGGTCGAGTAGCGCAGGATCATCATCTGTCAGAACAATTTAGCAAATTAGCACTTTCCCTCAGTTAACAACAGAAATGTCAGCTCTTACTCCTATTCTAACATGTTCTCTTCCTCCAACATCATTAAATGAAAATAAAAATCAACTCTGGCAACTGTGTTGTTGTTTCTGTTTGCACGTAACGTCTGCTGTATTTGGAGATCTTACCAGGAGTTTATCTTTTAGAGCGTAAAACGAAAAAGAACGTCTCACAACCACCCGCGCAAGAAGATAATTCTTACGTCTTGCAAAGCATGTGGCAGCTATAAAATATGTACAATCTGTAGTTTGTATACGTAAACCATTTATTCTATGTAGATGCAAGATTGTCTCAGCAGTGCCACCTCCTGTTCAGGAGGGGGATTGTAGCAAGCTGACACGATAAATGTACTTTGTTGACACGAGTTGCTCTTTGGGACATTTCATCTCACGATTTAAGAAAGGACTCAAGTATTGACATGTTGGAGAGTTATTTAAACAATCATAATAGTGTGTTATATGGTTCAACCAGTCTTGTAATCTGGATTTCTCTTTGAGTTGCAACAATATATATTTCCTAGTTATCTCTATTGCAGTAACAAGACATTTTACTTTATAGACAAACATTATTTTCACAGATGAGCCTGTTTTCATTGATGTAGATGTCCCGACTCCTAACATGGTTTCTCTGGAGTACTGTGACCTTGACGAGCCTGATACCGTACCGTGACGCTTTAGTTTCATCTGGATTGTTCAGCCTCTCACAATGTCCTCTAATATTTTTTTACCTAAAAATGCTAAAGGGATTCATGCAAATGCTGATTTATTAACCTTGACTCCATCATTACTTCTATATTGCACAGAATCTTACGATTGTTTATGAAAAAACAATGGTAGTGGTTAGCTGTAGCATTTCTTCTAACATATGCGGCATACTATTTCTGCTTGATTAACCAGGTAATGTGAAAGTGATAGCAATGTAGAAGTTTACAACACGACTTCCACCGTGATTTTTTTCCACGACTGGAATTTGTTTTGAGGCATCCGTGCACTTTGGCCTCGCTAGGATTAGCCATTAGCTCATTAATCTGGGCAGAAATAAACTTTTTCTTTCTCCAAAATGAAGTTTTCCAAAGGACCCGACAAAGAAAATTCATCATTGACCCACGTTAGTCTGAAACCATTAGAAGAGGCTCATTTACAAAACCCTTCTCTGTTTTCACACTGCATTTGGAGCAAAGAAGGATTTTACTAACAGAACAACAATTTACCTAATTCCCTTCTAATTTGTTTAATTTCATCGTCTCTAATTCAGTCTTTGAAAAAAAAAAAAAAAAGTTCAAATGTCTTCTATTTCCAGGGAGCGACATGCACATTAATGGAAGCCCCTTCACACGTTATTCAAAAGAAATAAATGTGTTGCACACAAAAGCCATCAGCGGCGTGGCGATTCACGCTGCTTTTAAAGTAATGCAGCGCTATCGATTAGCGGTAGCATGTGGCAAAGTGGCAGACCAACAGGAGCACGCCGAGGGCAGAGCTGGGTGCGAAGAGGCTCTTTCTCTTCCAGCTACAGGGTGGCTTTTAGCTGCACCGCACGCTGTGTTCTTAAAAAGAGTTTCAAACCGGGCCCGAGTCATAAAACTCGTAAACAGCAACCACAGCAACGATGGTTCAGAGCACAGCAGACGAGCACTGCTCCCATCGATTGTGGTAATGCGCCGGATTGACTGGAGCAAATGTTTAGCGTCAAGTGGACACTGTGGATTTACGGAGGAACAAAGATGGTCTGTCTTAATTTATATGGATTCTCCTCCATCGAAGGCTCACGCCAGGTTGGATCCTGCAGGTCGGTCTTTGGGAAAATCATCAAAAATACAGAACAATCCCACAGCCTGCTGCATGCACAGAAACATATCCATAAAACAACCTGCTGAATTCATCAATTTGTGTTTATTGCAATTGATTCACTTCCTTCTCCTGCTAAACCACAATCCAGCCTGTAAAAACCACCCCTGTGGTAAATAAATGATCAAGTTATGAAGCAGAAATAAAATGTAAAACAATGAATTGCTTCCAGTATCTTGGTGTGTACTTCCACACAAGCAGAAACAAGATTAATATTCCCTGCTGTAAATTACATAATGTCACCAGTCACCCAGTGGTGTAGTCTATGTGAAACGCGGGTATATGGTGTATAACCATTAGAAAACCTTGGGAATTACAGTATACACACATAAAAGTGCACATTGATATGTGACATATTATTGGGAATATGCCTATGTCATTTGGAACATTTTATAGACACATTGAGTTGGTTCAACCTGTTTTTTGTACAATTAATTCTTCAATACCTGAACATGTTTTGCTTTGATACCGTTTTATAAATCATATAAGGTCTTTTAATACAAAACCAACTGTTGCACATTTATTCAAATATAAGCATCAGATAAATTTTGAAATGTTCAATATGCTTAAAAATCCAAACAAATTGACAGTTACATTGTACTAACCGGTGTTCTTTGGTTTCCAAGCACAATACTGTATACCCAGTACAAAAATGTAGACTACACCACTGCAACCACCGAAAGGCAAAGGCAGTCAATGATTTATTTATTTATTTTTTTGCTCAAGTCTCTGAGTATATGCATGTATCAGCTAAATATTTCATGAACTCAATCTTAATGGACTGTTGGGAGTATAATCAATGGATCAGTGGTGTAGTCTATGTGATACGCTGGTATACGCCATATACCCAATAGAAAAGCTTGGAAATTCCTATATACTATATATAATAACTATAAATATACTATATACTGTACTATATGGGAATTCCTATATTCCTATATAATCCTACTGTTTTTATTTTACATTTTATTGTTGGATGTAACTGGGACCCTGTGTACATAATCTCATTTCATCACATGTACCACATATGGTGAGAATGACAATAAAGAATCTCTGACTGATGTACCCACCTAAAAGTGCCCAGTGATACATGACATATCACACGTGTCATAATATTGACATGTTGGGGCAAAACCGGTCGTAAACCAAGTGTTTCCAATATGGAAATTCAGCGTTTGGTGCAGCTACATGAGAGTAAATGTGAAGTTATGAAGTTGTGCTGTGAAGATAATATTGATACAGGACGCCTGTCATAATACTGCTCCTCATCAGGACCGCAGGAGGTCTAAAAGAAGAAAACACCGTCCACCATTTTCTTCATCACCTGAGCTTGCCACACTGGTAAAAGGTATTGAGTGGAGTTAAATCTTCAGATAAAAATGTGTCACTCATCACTCTGCAGCATGGATTCAGGCCTACAATGGTTCATTTTTTGAAGACATTTACTTTATACTGGGTGCTTAGTGAGAGTGGGCCTACTGAGTTTATTGAACTTCTTGTTGTGTTACTTGAAAATAAGAGACTTGAAAGAAAGTACAGTAGTCCCTCGTTTATCACGAGGTTCAGGGGACCACGCCCCTCGCGATAAGTGAAAAACCATGAAGTAGGGATACAGTGGTCCAAGTTCAAGTGACACTCGCAATGTCCCTTCTGTGTAAATAAACAGTCTAAATTTAAATACTGTCATATTTTAAATAAACAACCATGTGTCATGTTTGATTATTTCTTGGAATTTGAGTAAAAATAACCATTTGGATTTATTCTTGCATGTGTTTGCATCGCAGCGTGTTAATATTTTAAAAGCATCAGTGAATGGGTTCTCAAAGGTAATCAAGGAGGTCGAGAGGTGTACATCAAGATGTTTCAGGTGAGATTTATTAGTTTTAAAGAGCTCAGGGCCCTTACCTGATGTGTACTGGTGAGCTACCATAATGTTATTAAAGCGTATCCTACATGTGAATCTAAATACTTGCCGTTTAAGAATGTCCCATTTTCCTTTGTCTGACTCCTCTTGTGAAACCTCGGCTCATGATCGGTGTGGGATTCATGCACACTTTGACCACGAGCCCTTCATAGAAGCTGAGCGGCTCGTGGGTCTAGGGTTGCACTAATCACGGGGCACCAAGCAAACACTTCCTGCCTCGTGTTACTCTCCACCACATCTTCCTCAGACTTGTGTAGTTTGTTGAACTCGTGACCTGCTACAGTATTTATTTATGCTCCTCTGAATACGGTGCTCAGATCAAGGTTTCTCGGGTATTGTTCTGCTGCAGGATTAGGACGTGGTAGAAGATAACAAGCAGTGATAAATGGGACTGTTAACAAAGAGCTAATATTCAAATATGAAGATATTATCATGGGTTCGGGGGGACAAGCAAAAAAAAAAAAAAAAAAAAAAAAGAAGAAGGCGCACAGATACAAGAGAGAAAGGTCAGAGATGAAGAAGATGAACGGTCATCTGAGCAGAAACGGAAGAATGTGTGATTTTACATGGTGTCCAGTAGCCCTGCTGATTTATTTTGATTGAAAAGGGGAACATTATCTCCCCATTATATTCCAGTAGAGTCTTGGTGGTGGTAGCAGTGTTTTCATGGTCCACTGAACACATTTATTGCTACTGGTGGATTTTTGAGGCGGCGCTACAGCGCCACATACAGGCTTGACATAGTTACTATAGCATTTTTGTTGTTTTTGCTGTTTCCATGTGGATAACAACATTTCTATGAACAACACTTAGAGCTGGTGGTTAACCAATTAGTTAAATATTTAAAACTTCACACGGATTCAGGACTCATGAGTCCGAGGTGCCATTAACCCAGATCCTCCATGTCCTCTGGCAGACTGTCACTATAGTCGCTCTGCCATTGAGCATTATATCGATACAGGACGTGTCAGCTCTCGTTTTATCAGTTCTTCTCAGGTGGAGGTGATCTGCCACTGTGACTTGTTTCCCTGGTCTGTGGGCAGTATTGTTACTGGTCTCGTGTTCAAGCCACTCTGCCCATTATGGTTCTTAATTGCTCTATAATCAAATTCCAGGTTGTTTTTTTTAGCTTAGCCTAGCACTGCTGGGATGAATGAAACCAAGTTTCATTGGTCCACCATGACCTGTTAGGTAATTTAATTGGTCAAATTTAATTAATTGATTTTAATCTTTATTTCTACATATCAATGAGTCATACTGAGGACAGAGGATGCAGAGGACAGAGTGAGATGGAGGAGGATGACTCGCTGTGGCAACCCCTGAAGAGAGAAAAGCCAAAAGAAGAAAAAGAAGTCTCAATGACTCACAAGGACCCACCCCCAAGAGAGACGTGTATTGGGCAGCTATGTAAGTGCCCGAGTGCAACAAGGGTAAATGTTTTGGTGGTAGAAAGCTTGTTACCTCGTCAAAAAAAAAATATATAAAAAATAAAAATATATAAAAAATAAAAAATCTATAAATTTGCTGCAGCATTGGCAAGTTCGAGGTTCAAAGTGTGTGAAAAAAGTAGTGACTTATAGTCTGGAAATTACGGTAAAAGTTTAATGCAACACAAACCGATTCAGGGAATTTTTTTTAATTTTCTTATATTTTTACACACTACCCTGTATTTGCACCACTTTTTATGAACACATTTATTCGTACATGAGATGCTTGGAGGTACAACTAAAAATGGAAAAAAAAAAAACTGTTGAGTTTTATCAGGTTGACTTTTATGGCATTAAATTCAATGTACTGTATATTGAAGTTCTTTATGATTCAAGGTCACTTCGTGATACCGATTTAGACCAAATGTAGGATACTAGTGCATCCTGGTTAAAAACATGATTTGATAGTGATTAAAAAAAAAAGGACGGGACAAAAAGACCAACAGAGCCATTTAATGCGGTCTATTATACCTACTGAAGAAGCAAGGCAACTCTAATTATTTCCTGAATGCAAAAGCAAATTAATCCCGTTCCTCTGTGGCAGAGGAGTAAGCAGGCAGGAGAGGAGACGAGTGGCAAGAGGACGAAAAGAACAAATAAAGGAGAGCGAGACAGAGACAAGTGGTGGTGGTAAGATGGTGCCAGAAGAGGTTGAAAGGAGCACAACAGCCGAGATGAATGACCGGCAGAAAATTAGAAGAAAAAAGGCACAAAAGGTGAGCTGGGAAGGAGAGAGAAATCAGAGGACAGAGAACAAAAGTACAAAAAAGCCAAATAAGGCATAAAAAAGAGCAAGTGAGGACACAAAGGGATAAAGAAAGGCACAAAAAAGGAGATGGGAGAAACATTTGCAGACATCTTTTCAGTCAATCATAATCTCCTGAGTGTTGGATATGAGCGAGGCAGCGCAATTCTGCTGCGGTTATCATTATCATCACAGCTATAATCATAATCAGGGTAATTCCTGTGTGGCGAGATGGAAAGGCGGATGGCAGAGGGTGATGGAGGAGTATGAAATGTCAGAGAGGAGGAACAAGGACATTATGGGGTGTAACCGTGATGAAACACACAGATATGGGTGCAGAAGGTGGATGAGATAAAACAAAACAAAACAAAAAAAGAGGACGGGGTTCCAGAAAATAAAGGGATTGGTAAAATGAATGGTAGCTTCTCTTAATTGAATGAGACAAATACAATTACGATAATCACACACCCTGTTTATTCGTTTTTTTTGGACACAACAAAATAATTGCCATGTGATGAACTTGGGTTCTTGATGGACTGCAGCACTGACCTGAATGCACAAAATGAATATTGGTGTAACAGACAATGATTTTATTTATAAAAGTGTGGATTTGAGCTTTTAGGTCCTTCAACTCTTAGATTTATTAGAAATAAGAAGTACACATGTCCTGTCACTGATGGATTTGAACAATGAATCTTTTGGCTTTTCCATCGTCAGGGGTCTCCAGAGAGTTGTCCTCCTCAGTCTCTGTCCTCACTTCAACTACCTCCATGTCGTCTCTAACTGTGTCCATCTAACTCCTCTTGGCCTCCCCCTCTTTGAATGTTTACACTTCTCGAGAAGAGTGTTTGAGTACAACTAAATGTTTTTGGTGCAAGATATTCCAGGGAGTAGGAGTTACCCTGTGTAAAAGAACAAAGGTAGATTTGTTTGTCCTGTCCGAGGCAGGTGGGCACACAACCTGTGTCTCTGCTGTGATGGACACAGCCTCAGAAAAAGAAGGGAGGGGACTGGGGGAGGTGTCTGTCTTTCCCTATTGCTACAGTGCAGCTTTAGTGAGACAGGAGTGAGATCAGGCAAGAGTGGATTGTTTATTTAAAATAATAAAGCGTGACACAAACTGAGCCTTTAGTCCAGTCCCTTGGCGACCACTGAGCGGGCCAGGCCACCGGGAAATGTCCCGGCGCTCCCGTTGGTCAGTCCGTCCCTGGTTCTGTATGTTGTTATTTCAGATTAAATGTCTGCTCTTGTACTTTGTGAAATACACTTCTAAATAAATGTGACTTACACTCCTAAGTGACTTATAAATGCTTTTTCCTATTCATGAGGCATTGTTTGACTGATGCAAACTTTACTCCGAGCGACGTATTCTCCAGAAAATACATATATGCTGGTGGCCATCTTGGATTTTGACGTGGCAACCCAATTTTTGATAGAACCTTTAGGCCTAGATGAAGTCACACCAAAATGGTGGTCAGCATGTTGTTCATTTTTTAAGTTATTGCACTCACAACATACACAGAGGGATGGATGGACAGATGGAGGGGAGGGTATGTCCATCTCCCCCTTTTCGTTCCATGATGGGACAATAAAATCTGCAGGGGTCTCAACAATTGGCTCCTTTGATTCTCCAAAAGTGTTTCAGAATTTTATTTAGATGGCTTTATCAATCTCCTGCCAGAGGCGGGAAGGTATTTAGCTATGCTCACACTGCAGACAAAACCAAACCAAATCTGATTTTGTTTTTAAGAGTGTCAGGGTGAAAAATCAGATTTTCTTAAACCAGACCCTGGTCTTTTTCATGAGTGGTACTAAACCTGACATGTATCCTATGTTTTTCAAAGCATCCTTAGTATGAACGGTTGTGTTGCACTTCATCAAACGTCATTAAAGTAGGAGTGTCGTGAGCGATCCAAGAATTGATAAAACCTGTCAACATCAAGTTGTTTAAATCTTGGAACTCCACACATCTTCCATCACAGAACAAAAGTCTGGTTGCTGATTATTTTTATTTTTAATTGCCTGTCAAAGGCTGGACGTATTATGGTATAGTCTGGTCATTCGTAAACTTTATTTTGTCCCCCCCATAACCTATGAACTGCTGAAGATAATTTAACAAAACTTCATACACATATGCATCTTCAATAGACTTTTCATCACCCCAGCTCTAAGGTTAAGGTCACAATACAAGGTCAAATCTACAAGGATTTTGCTCGGCTGGGCCATTTTGTTTAGATTGCCGTATAACGGTTTGTTGACGGTGTATAATGTGCCGTATGTGGTATTCTTGTTAGATTTGTCATGTCCTGGACGACTGAGAAGTTGCACCAATATATAAGCTTAACATATGTGTCATATCCTGGGGCGGCTGTGGCTGAATGGTTAGAGTAGTTGTCTTTCAATGTGAGAGTTGGGGGTTCCACTCCGCCAGCAGTCACATGTTGACATGTCCCTGGGCAAGAAAGACACTGAACCCCTCATTGCCTCTGATGTGTCCCATCGATGTATGAATGTGATAAAGCTCTGATTAGTCTTTGTAGAGATCTAGTAGAGTGCTGTATGAATGGGTAAATGAGGGCACAGGTTGGGTTGTAAAGAACTTTGAGTATCTTGACAAGAAAGAATGGCACTACAAGTACAGTCTATTTACCATTTATCATAGAGATGGCATCAATACTTGAGTTTACTATTTTTTAAATAAATCGCTCCTGTTCCAGAAACGCCTTTCAGGACCCGAGTACCTCGAAAGCGCAGAGATCAAAGGTAAACACTGGACAGAACAATCATGTCAGATAATTTATTCGGTTCTCATTGACAACAACTTCTGTAAATACAACGTGCGGAGTGTGATGTTACACCTTCTTCATGTTGGTCACTTCAGGGCCATAGAGCGTTCACACTAGAGTCTGATGGAGGTCACATTTTTTAAAATAATGTGAACGACTACAAGAAAAAAAAAAATCTGATCGGAACAACAACAAAATGGATCTGAGCATTAAGACCTGAAGTAAACCAAGCCTTAGTGTCAATTACTCGATGCACATTTACATCTAAAGCTTCTGGAGTCAAACATATGCTAAACAGATGTTTAAATTTAGACAGAGGAGGTGTCAGGTGTGCTTGGTCCCATGTTGGATCAGGATGTACCAAATAAATGATTTAATTCAGGTGAACGAACCGTGTCATACATCTGTATTTTAATTTCTGTAGAAAATCTATGTAAGGCTTTGTACACAAGGTCTCAGATCTGCAAAGTTACCTGAACTCATCCAGTCCCAACCCAGAAGTGGCAGTCCCACTTAACTGAAGCCCACTGCTCCGGACTTACGTGTTCACAAACTTTTCATTCACGTAAAAGAAAATCTGAGGAAACGTTTCACTTTGCAGCAGACTTTGGAGAGCTCAAACTGTCCTTGAGAACTTTCAAGGCCATGGCGTCATGTCTAATGGGATTAAAGGTTAGTGCCACTTGTGGAATTTATGGCTTCAGTACAAATCAGAGCTAAAATTGAGGAAATTGGGCTAAATAGGAAAAATGAGTGAGGTGGAACGAGTGTCGTTTCACGTGGGAGGACGGAGGAGCAGAGTCAGCAGAAGTGAAATTAGAGAAGGCTGTTAAAGTCCAATTCACCAGAAATGTTAGTTCTACATCAACCCTGTGGTCCTGTGGACACCTGCAGGACAGCTGTCCAACAATGCAGACAACCAACAAACTTTATAAAATTTACCTGGGGTGGACGTCTCCATGTCCAATTGTCTCCATTTTACAATTGTTAAGTACTCCCAGCAACCACCACAGTAAATTGTAGCTCAATCACTGCAAAACTGACATAATTTTTATGTTTTCTAGTGTTAGCTGTGGCAGCTAACTTAACCCTTGAGGCACCATTGGGCCCTCTCATAGAAGACCAATAAAAATGTAGTGTATACATTTAATTATACTTCCAGTGTATCAGATCTTTTCAACAACTTCAGACATAACTATTTATTACTAGTTATTATTTCTAACTTTTTACATTTGTATGCCTTTGTGGGCGAAGACCAGGAAGGACAAAGATGCGCTAGAGAGACCATGTCTCTCAGCTGACCTGGGAACGCAGTGGAGCTCTCCCAGAAGAGCAGGAAGAGGTGGAAGGGGAAAAAGATGTCTGGACTTCCTGGCTTAAACAGCCTCCCCTGCGACCCGACTCCAGACAAGCAGAAGACAATGGATGAATCTTTAAAACATCTCAAACTGGATGGTTGACCATAGCGCTTTTACTGGAAGTAGATGTTAAGGAGGCAAGAGGTTTTAAAACTTTAAAATATCAAATGGTTAAATGGGGGAGCGGTGGTGCAGAGATTAGAGAAGTCGAGCCTTGTGATTGGAAGGTCACCGTTTCAACTCCCTAAACAGACAACATCAAAATGTGGGTGGGAATAGTGAAGCACCCACATCTGCTTCCATCCCCCATTTGCCCCCACTCTGGGCCCTTGAGCAAGGCTCTTAACCCCCACCATCTGCTCCCTTGGGCGCCTTAGATAGCAGCTCTCTGCTCCACGCAGAGGGCTGTGGTAGCTCGGTGGTCTGTGGTTGCGTCAGGAAGGGCATCCAGTGTAAAAATAACAGGCAACGTTTCATGCGAGTTAGTTCGCTGTGGCGGCCGCTCAAGCAGGGAGCAGCCGAAAGAAGAAAAATTAATAAAAATCGAGCAGTAAAATCTTAAAATCAATTTGAAAACTGACAGGAAGTCAATGGAGAGAAGACATCACCTGGTTATATGTTGTTACCATCATTGCCGCCGTACACGTTACACCGCCATATGTTGATTCGCCACATGTCGCATCTATTACGCGTCACCGCTGACAACAAAGAAACGTGGGCTGGTGCGCCAAAAATCAATTGGCTACAAAATGGCGGCCACGGGAGCGTGCATGGGAGGATTTTAACAAGATTTTAACAAGCTTAACACTTTAAAACAATTACAGTATTTGTTTGCTTTACATTATAACAAAGGTGTGTCACAGTTAACTTTTCTTTAATAAATGCACTTTAATGGTCAAATCAGCTGCGTTTCGCCTGGGCGGCGCGGCAAAATGCAGCTGATTTGACGTTTGCTCCAGGAGTTCCGGAGTGAGATGAAGGTGGCTTCTATGGCAAGCCAAGTGTCTCATTAATAGCCACTTTTACCTATTAGTGAGACACTTGGCTTGCCATATCACTTGAGGGCCCTCTAGTGGCTGAAAATGGTAGTGCTCAATTTTTTCTATGTTAGAATGAATGAAATAGTCAGGTCTCAGCCACAAATGGAGGAAAAAACATATATTAGTTGCTTTGGTGTATAAGTTACAGGATTTGCAAATTTATGTAAAAATGTGACTTCTACAGCAAAAAATACATTATGTATATCAGTTATTTTACTGACAGAGACGGCACTGAATAGTTAATGGCAACATCTAATAACTGTGCCACCTATTAGAACTCTATGAGTTGAAGCTCCATTTGAACGATCACATCCAATTTTAAGTTCAAATCAAAAGTTTCAAGTGCTTCACGAGATATTTTGGTAACAGACGTGAAACATAAGAGTGAAATATATAACACTGAGCTCTTGTACACAAATGTCCTCCCTTAAAGGAAAAAGAACGTGACTAAATGAGGTCGTTAAGCGTGAACACAAGACACGATCATTTCCTGCTAATGAGGCAGAAAACGATCCGTGTCTTCCAGGAGTCGCCTTCACAGGAACGCAAACAGAACCCTCCTTCGTCTTCCCAAACGTCCCGGTGGTTACGGCGTGATGGAGAGGTGCGTTTCAGGTGAGCCGAGGTCGTCCAGAAAGCACAGCTGGTGTTTCCCGCCTGCTGGCTCCAAGGCGCCTCCGCTTCCCTTTTCATTTTGGCTCTCCACCACGACTCACTGATCAGAAGAGGTCCGGGCTCTCGCGGGGAGAGTTTTTCATTACGTTACCAAGCAACCGGTGGCTCCCGCTGTTTAAACTCGGCCTGTGATTGGTGCTTTATTTGATTATTTTAAAGTGTAATGTACATATCACAGAGCAGCCTGCAGAGGCCCGAGATTTCATGGAGCTGCAGTGTCGGCCGCTGACAAATCAGCCACTGCAAGCTAAAATAAAAACCGAATATTTGTTTAAATTAGAGCGAACAAAAACACTAAACTGGACTGACAAAGAACAGTTCCTACTTACTTGTTTTAAAGGTTGTTTGTTTTATATTGTTGTGCTTCAGGAACGGTTAAAATGTAGATGGGAAACAAAATGATAGATTCTAGATTATTGCAGGTGCATTCACACGTTCAGCTTCAGCTGATTAACCTTTAATTCACCCCTAAAATATATTTTATGACAGGAAATGAACTCACACACACTGGGGCAGAGGTTGTAGATGGTGAGCCTGTGATAGGAAGGACGCTGGTTCAACTCCCTGGACTGACATAAAAAAAATAGGTGGGAGAAGTTAAAGCACCCAAACCCCTCTCTGCCCTCATTTGCACCGCCATGGGCACTTGAGCAAGGCCCTTAACCCCCCACCATCTGCTCCCCCGGGCAGCCCTCTGCTCCACACAGAGGGCTGTGGTAGCTCGGTGGTCTGTGGTTGTGTCAGGGAGGGCATCCGATGGAAAAACAGTCGCCAAGTCTTCAGGCGAGTTAGTTTGCTGTGGCGACTCTGATGAAGGGAGCAGCCGAAAGATAAAAAAAAAAAAGAAGCTTCAAAATAGTTTTTTTTATTTTTTCCTTAATTTACTTAATATTTTACATCCATCTCAGCCTGAGATAAAAAATAAATAAATAAAATTTTAATTAATAACTTTTACTTAACAAATGCACTTCAATGATCAAATCAGCTTCATTTCACCGAGGCGGTGCAGCAAAATGAAGCTCATTTGACGGTTGCTCCAGGTGAGCTGGATGAAGGTGGCAGACTATGGCAAACCGATTGTGTCATTAATAAACACTTTTACTTATTACATGACACAACGACATGCCATTCTACTCGAGTGCCATCTAGCAGCTAAAAAGAGCAGTGTTTAATATTTTCAGTCAGAACGAATGAAAACTGTCATATCTCAGCTAAAAATTGTTTCATAAATATGGTAAACAATCCAAAAATGCGTCAGAGGGTATGCAAGTTATGCATACACCATGACACATAGGCTGAAAAATACGGTACTTATTTTACTCGTTTTCTATTAAAATGGAAAATCTGAAATACATAAAAAAGTTTCAGCAATTTTCATGCCCGCAACAGTTTGTTCCTTTTTGGCAACATAGAAATAAAACATAAATAAAATGTCACAATGCAACATAAATGTATGAAGAATAAAGATCATCTCCGTTAACGACTCTCCATCAGAAAGAATCAAACGTTGGGTTTTTCACCTTTATTTTCATGTGAGCCTGTTTTATAACCTCACCATCAGAGGTGTTTATCAGCTTTAATTAACCACCTTTTCCCCCCAGCTCTACAAAAGGGAATTAAGAGTAATGTGACTTAATTTACTGTATGATGATTTGATTAACCTTTTCCATTTGTGCACTTTAGAACTGGGTCACAGACAAACAAGTTCATTAACACCAGGCCTTGCATTAATGAAACATCTCTCGCCATTTGAGCTTTTTTTCTTTTTCTCTTCAAGTAATTATACTTGTACCTGAGTCTATGACTGAAATGAGTCCTCTATAAAGAATATTCACAATCGCACAACCAGACTAATAAACAAGCTCATCTTACACTAAATTAACTAAAAGTCACTGACATCATTTGTCTTTTAAGGGTTTGTCACAATAATTTTTAACACCTTAGAGGTAATTAAAATCAGAGAGACTAAATGGACTTATTATGAAAAAGGCTGTCTGTCATTTGGATATTTAAAGGATTTACTGGAACTTTCTTTCTTGCTGTGTGTTGTTTCACGGAGACTGGATCTGCAGCAGCAACACGTCTAACTTGTTAACGCGCTTGAAGCAACATCATCTGAACATGAATGTCTCTTCTACAAGGAAGAAAAGCAGCTTGGTTGGTGCAAAAACCAATAACAGCAGCATTTAAACAACCTTTATCAGGTAATTCAGATTAGTCCAGAGCAATAACACAAACTGTAGGAGTTTTTAAAGCTCTGGAGCTACGTCCGTATTCTGTTGTTCATGCACCGGTTTAAGCATATGATTAAAGTTCTTGAGCCACGCTAAGACATCCCATCACGTCAACACTTCAGCCAGAAAGTTGTAGCAGCACTTTATGAAAAAGCTAAAACTGATATTGTCAACAAGCTCTGGATTGAAGCCCTGCCCTGATGATGATGAGCAAGAGAATATTCAACCACCTCATAACAGAAGAGGTATTGTTATTGCATTTTTATTATCTAATTAACTTTTTTAAATTTAAAATTATGATCTTATGATCTTATCTCAATGTAAAGTAAAGTACAGGGGCTGTTCACATCAAGGGGCCTTCAACCACTTTGGCAATAAACAAGAGAGCCATCATTACATCCTAACTCTAAGTTTGGACATTAGCCAAACCGCAAAACACTTTTCAAGACATATTGTGGGACAGCGCATGTTTGCCAACCTCGATGAAGTCGTAGTTGACCAAAATGTTTAGCAAATTATGGCCTTCAACCTCAGAGTTCCAGTTTTTTTAATGATCTTCATGCAATAGCATCAGTCAGAGACGGCATCGCAAGTATTGAGAAACCCCAAATTCCCAGATGTCATGCAAACGGTGCGCCAGATGACATGAACAATGACCACCTCCAATGCTTCTGTCCATGTCAACCTAAGCAAAGACGACGTCCCTGGTGTCAAAGTCGACTTGGAAGGCAGTGAAGGAAACAATAATACACAGCTCAAGAGCTGGCTTCAATGCAGGGGACTAGAAGAGTCCAGCAACCACACCAAATTGATAAAAAATTACGTATGGCTATGCTTAATGGTTGAAACCTAGACAGAATTGAGTGTTTTCGTAGGACAATGTTCCTAAACACACATCAGAACTGGTTTATGAATGGAAAAATCAGGCTAACATTAAGCTTCTGGACTGACCATCCCAAAGCCTTGACCTCAACGAAGTTAAACATTTGTGGACTAAGCTTAAAAGTGAGGTTCATGCCAAAAAACCTACCAATTTAAATGGACTCTGCTAATTCTGGCAAAACGAGTGGTCAAATCTCGGCCAGAATTATGTCTGAAGCTTGTTATGGACACAAAAAGCCTGCGGTCGCAGTGCAACTCCTTAACGAACATTTAACCTAATATTAGTGGGGGTGTATAACTAGTCTTGACCTTGCATGGATTAGAACAATCCACAATAAATGTAAACTTGTGAACTGAAGGTTTGTGTGTATGTTGTGTAATCATTTTACTCTAGATGAGGAAACTTCAAAATAAATTATTAATAGCCCAGAACTTACGAAGCTTTCGTATCCCTGAGTGTATACAAGCTTTGGCAACTGAATGTGTTTTTTTCATACCAAATTTGATATAGAATATCTGAGTATTTTTCTAAAAAAATATTACAGAGCAGGAAGCACATAAAATGTTCATTTTCAGAAACAAATAGAGGCTGTGAAGTATTAAAATTGGTGATGCGCTGAAGAGAAGGGAAGGTGGAGATGGATAGATAGATAGGGGCAAAATGATTCAAGCCAGGTGAAATGCATCAAATTGGAGAAGATAAGTGGAGAATAAGAGAAATTGAGCTATTAAAAGAGGTGCATGGCTCGGAGAAAGAAGAAAAAAAAAGGGGAAGGGGTGTGGGGGGTGGGGGAAAGAGAGAATGAAGCACTCACAGAAACCAGAGAGAGAAAGATGAATAGATGTGCAGATGAACAGAAATGAAGAAAGTGGATGAAGGATAGAGAGTTGGAAAAGGCAATGAAATAGAGCGAGAGAGTAAGCAGGTGTAAGATTCATGGAGAGCACTTATCCAGGAATATATATGAATCTGCGGCAGGAAATGAGACAGATGAAGGGAGGAGAAGAAAAAAAGAAGCAAGAGGTTGACTCCTGGTCGGAGAAGTTTCCTTGAAAGTTTGGCGGTAATGGTGATGGATGTTGAGGAAGAGGGTGGAGGAGCGATTTGGTCTGAGGGGTTCGGAGAGACTGATGGGGATGTTGGTGATGGTGGTAAAGGTGGAGGGTGAGGAGTGCCTCCATCATCTCTGGCTCTCTAATAGCCCTTCATCAGAGCTGTCCGGCGCTGATGTGACTCAGCCTAATTGTAGCGCCTTGGAGCAACACATCATTTTCACTCTAATTGTAGAGACGCTGAGATGGAGGTTATTCAGAGACGCTGCGGGGCTGGACGTAGGCAGCTGCACTCGCACGCTCACATAAAGAAAAGTGGCAGATGCTCACCCAACACCTGGACTCACTGACCTTTGCATGGCTGCATCTCACGTTGCGACAGAAGGCAGTTTGTCCAAGGCTAAATTTAACCGACAGGTGAGACGTGTGCACGCAGATAGTTTGTGCTTGCCGGTAAATGGACTCACCGAAAACCAAAAGATGTACAATATGGCACAATAAATGCAACAAATAGCTGTTACAACTTCACTTATTTTTCCTTTTTGGAAGGTTCACCTGGCATGTATTGCACTTCATTACACCGTGGGGAGCTGCAACCCCAAAAGTAAACAGAATATGCAAGAAAAAAGAACAAGACATTCAACTTTCAGCAGAAGTTTATTAATGACCTTTAACTATAAAAAGTGGGCCTTCAGCTAAGATTCACAGATTCAAGGAATTTTTATTGTCGTACCAGCTCACATTTGCATGTTTATGGTACGAAATTCGGACTCAGGTCCCAGATCAAGAAGCTAACAATTAACAAATAAATACAAATAGTATAAATATAAAAACATGAGCACACACACATGTGCGTGCATGTGTGCATAAATAATAAAGTTAAAAAAGTAAGATGAGGCTGAATTAAGCACAGCTTGAGATCAGCAATAACAGCAGCTCTGAATGATCCTCAGCCACCTGCATGCAGGGTGGGGGGATTAAACAGACTGTGTGCAGAATGAGTGGAGTCCTTCACGATGCGGAGCACCTTTTCCCTGTATCATGATGTGTAGAGGTCCAAGGTGGTAGGAAGGCTGCTCCTCAGTCACAGCCTCCCTCTGCCATGTCACAAGGTGACGCAGGTGCAGAGAACTATCTCCACCACACAGCAATAGTGCAGCAGGACAGAGCTCCAAGTCCAGCTCTCCACAGCTTCTTTTTTTCACGAACAAACAGAGTCCTCTACCCCATGTTTTACCCAACTGATGGTCATGGTCCACGGAATAACTGAAGACCGTTGATCTGGAAAGCTGAGTCCAGCATGTTGTTGTTAAGCCAGGTTTCTGTTAAAGAACAGCACAGTTCTTCATCTCTGTAGAAACACTCCTCAGATATAACAAGACTACTTTGTTATCCAGTGAGCAGACATTGGCCAGAAAGACAGTAAGAATCAAGTGGTTTTTCTAGCCATTGCCCCCTCTTCCTCTTGACCGTTGCTCCTCGCCCTCTGCTGTGCTTTTTTGTTGTCCTCAGGAGCCATAGTTTGCCGAGTGCTGATTTCAGAACTCAACTGAACTGTCTTTGATGGCCATCAGCTCGGTTGAGCTGTACCTGATCAGCAAATCCAGCAATGAACCAGTGCCTAAAACAGACTCACAGGATATAAGACTTAAACCCAGGAGCATGAGAAGCCGCTGCATTTTCTGTGTGCTGCCATAGCAACCGATATATGGTAAGATATGATATGGTAAGATATAATACTGTAGCAATCTGATAAATGCTAACGTCAAAAAACATACGTCATGGTCTGAATAATTCACTTTAGTTTTAGTTTCATAACTCACAAAACAGAAAGAGCTTTTCCAGTTTTTATACATCAGGCACAACACCTGACTTATGGGATCATTTCTTTTACAACAACCTGAACATGCATGCTAACCCAACACTAAACAGAACAACCAACATCTCAATCTGAACACAACTTGAAAAAGTCCACCCTTTTCTTTCCCAAGACAACCCAGCAGCCTCTGTGGCTCACTTAGCCTCTTGCATTCAAATACAACAATTTCAATGAATCACATTGAAAATGATTGGTAACACAAAAAAAAGAAAAAAAAAAATCACAGTTTCTGTAAAATTTCATCATGAAACGAGACCAAAATACAACTGCAACATTAAAATTATTATTGTAAACCTAAAAAACCCATTGCCACCACTTCAAATGATCCTTTTCAATAAGTCATTGTATTCTTATTGGCAGGAAGAACTGCAGTGTTTCCCCTAGAGTTATCCAAGGAGGGCGTCCTGCCCCGTCAATAGAACCGAGCGCCCTGCCTACCAAAATGTCCTTCACCCACAACCCCCTGCCAGCACCAATGTAGCACTGAGCTACTCGAACACAATGCACATGAGCTAGCTAAAAAGTTCCAGACGTTGCGCCTCGCTTCTCTCATGCAACCCCCCCTCCACCGGTCGACAGCTGCCGGCACTTACATAGCGCTAAGCTACCGGCGCACAATACAGATGCGCTAGCTAAAAAGATAGATGTAGTACTATGCTTCTCTCTTGCATTACCCCACCGTCAACAACTGCCGGCACAAATGTAACGCAAAGCTAGTACACAGCACAGATGCATCTCCATCTCCACCCATCATCCACCCCCCACCCCCATCAGCAAAAATCCCCAAAGAGATGAGCATCCTGCCAAGTGACCTAGGGGAGACACTAAACTGTATTTGTTTAGAACATTCCAGCCAAATGAAAATTTAAAACTATGTGTTCATGATCAACAAAACAATACGAATCATACATTTTTATACCTAATAAAATAAAAATCCCAGAGGTAAAATTTCGTTGGAGCCAAACAAATACAGGTCAAATATTCCTTGAAGGGATGCATATCGTTCATCGCCTTTCACGCTAGTCATCATTTGCAGCCATTTTGGTGAAACCTTGAAAATAGTGTACAACATAATGAGATGTGTTGAGAATGATTTGCAGCTACTATCAAACCAAATTATAGCTCAAAACCTGTAAAACTAATTAAGATAAAACTTTCTGTGGCAACCATCTTTAATTGGGTTGGCTTCAAAATTCATTTATCACTTTTGGAAACTATTAAAATCCAGCCATAGGTTCATGCAATATTTTAACTTTAAACGCTTCATAACAATATTTTATACAAAGATGCTGTGCAATTTGTTAGCCCTCAGAATATGGGTTGGAGACCAGTTTCAGCAACTAAACTAACTCTAGATATGTAATAGACTACTTTGTAACTATTTTTTCAGCTACTTTGAATCAGATTGACAATCATCTCCATGTTTTGCATTATAGTTCCTCTAATACACCACTGATGTAATTCCTGCAGTGCATTTTGACGTCAGAAATTATTTTGCTTGGACTTTTGGAAAACAAACATACTGGTTCATCCATGATTTTCTAGAAAGTGGCATTTTGTGCACATATTTGACAAAAGAGACTCAGATAAACAGCCAGGAAGGTCCCTGTAAAGAGACAGATAGGGAAATGGATGGAGCGAGAAGTAGGATGAGATGAGAGGGGAGGGATAAAAGCTTGACAGGGGAGGGACAGACAAGAAGAGCTGAGCGATGAAGGCTGAGAATAGAAAAGAGGGACAGATGAAAGGTTGACGGGGGGAGCGTGGATGACAGAATGAATAGGGATGTAAAAATGGATGAAATGGACAGGAGCGGAAGAACATAAGAGAGATCTATTCGAGGAGAATGGGTGAAATTAGTTGAAAAGACTAGATGTACCTGCATGTTAGGTGGAAAATAAAGATGTGGAATGAAGATATGCACATAAATGCATTGAAGAAGTGTTCATAGAGGTGTTGTTTTGACTGTCGGGACAAACAAAACCTGGCAGCAGGTGTCTCACAGGTTGTATACACAGAGCGGGGAGCTCACACTCACTAATTCACACATGTATACGTACACCACCTGAGGTTAGGTACAAAAGGACGCACAGAAGCTCACTTGGCAGCACAGAAACAGCCCTTTGGTTGTTTATCTTCTAAAGAAAACAAGGTTTTAGTATCCACATAACCTGAGCGCCTGCCAAATACGTATTTCAGTTTTTTGGACTAAAGTAGGATATTGTTTGTGTCTGCAGGTGCTTTTAATGAGACTTTACCTCCTATAAAGAATGTAAGAAGTATTGGATACTGTTTTTACTAATCAAAGTGGAAAACAGCCATGCATCTGTGGTTTGACTGATTCAGTACACATTTTTACTCACCTGTAATGCTCATATTGTCCACTCCTTCACTAAATAATGTATTGTCAGCCATTTTGTAGTGGTGTTGGAAATAAAAAAAAAGTTTGTTTAAATTCACTATAAAGTGTCCAAAAAGCTTGTTGCATTACGTAAAAGTAGTGCATTCGAGTTGCTTACACTGAACAAGACAGCATTAGGACCCGAGCCAACAACACGATAAACAAAGTTAATGCTAACAAAATGTGATTTTCAGACTTTTTACACTTTAATGCAAAAATGCCCGTCGCTTTTGTTTGCGTTGAGGAGCTTGAGAAGGATTTCAAACATGGAACTGATCCCATATTTAAAGCAACCGTTTTAGTTTTATACTACAATTACAAAACTTAATTATATCAACATATTAGAATTAAAAAATATGCAGCACTCACGAAATCTGTTTTGTATTTGTGTTTTCATCCATCAGGGGGTGCTGCATTGCCCTCCACGCTAAAGCAGTCATTTACAAACCGGGCCTGAAGCCCGGCCCGGCCCAGCCCAGCCCGACCTGAATTCTGGCCGGGTCAGGCCATAATAATGTGCTGGATGGGTGGGCTGGATCTGTGTGGTGCTTTTGATTGCATCAGTGGACACGTGTGGCTGATGACTCAATTATATGACAACATGGCTTGCCATAAAGTCCAATTATAATTCTACATGGCTTGCCATGAAATCTAATTATATGGCAACATGGCTTGCCATAAAGTCCAATTATAATCTGTGTGGTGTTTTTGATTGCATCAGTGGACACGTGTGGCTGATGATCCAATTATATGGCAACATGGCTTGCCATAAAATCAATAAAAAGCCAATATGGCTTGCCATAAAATCTAATTATATGGCAACATGGCTCACCATAACATCTAATTATATGGCAACATGGCTTGCCATACATTTCAATTATATGGTAACATGGCTTGCCATAAAATCCAATTGTATGACCACATGACTTGCCATAATATCTTATTATATGGCAATATGGTTTGCCATACCATCACCAGCCGCACACGGGCATTTGACCATGCGCTCACCTGTCTTCACAGAGGTTAAAAAAAGTGAATTTGTAATTTAAGCTTCAGATGGGACTACTGCCAAGCAGCGATCCATCAAAGCCCATATGGATATTCAGCCGCTGCACTCAGTGGACGTGCACAGCTGACAACCCAAACAGGTGAGATCCCAAAATATACTGGCAGACATGTCAGAGCAGGGTCCGTGTGTGAATAATGAAGAATGCAGGCAGAAGCAGGGATTTAATGCACTTTGACGGCCATGAAAGGACAAACACCCCCTCAGCTCCAATCTTCTGTCCCCTTTGACTCAGCCATGCACGTCCACAGACCATTAATAATTATAGAAGCACTCAAAGCTTGATTAAAATTGTCGAGGGGGTTTCAGGTTCGGACTCACAATTACTGTTAATTCGTCGGGTCAGGTTGGGTGCAGAAATTATGGCTATAGGCTGGGGCCGGGTCGGGTCAGATTTTTTTGGGCCCGAATGCAACTCTACTCCACGCCCATTCTCCCCACGACCTTGAGTCCA
>JARVLU010041874.1:0-19922 GCA_031762415.1 Simpsonichthys santanae
TCTTGAGCAGGGAGGTCCAGACGTCTCTCTCCACAGCCTCTTCCAGCTCTTCTGGGAGGACTCCAAGGTGTTCCCAGACCAACCGAGAGACGTAGTCGTTCCAACGTGTCCTCAGTCTTCCTCGGCGTCTCCTTCCCATCAAACATGCCTGACGCACGTCCCTAGGGAGGCGTCCAGGAAGCATCCTTACCAGATGAACCACCTCAACTGGCTCCTCTGGATGTGGAGGAGCAGTGGTTCTACTGGGACACTATTGTGATCCATTTTTCTTCCGTACATTTTTCTCGTTCCAGTTTTCAGCTGTTTCAACAAATCATAAATCAAAACGTTCGACTCTTTCAGGACAGTCCTGCTGTGACTTTTGGTTTTGGTTCAACTTTAGCTTTTTGAAATATTTAGCCTTTTCTGGCATTTTTTTCCCTTATAGAAAATGAATTGAGCTCATTTACATCCTTAGATGTGTTTACAACATTTTACTGCCCCTTTCACATTTTGATCTGCTTCAGCTTCTTTCAGCTTCCTGCTGCTAATTTAATACACTTTTTTCAGCTGTTTTTCAGTTTTCAGCAAGTTCTTCAGCCTCAAGCATTCACGCTGCATTTTCACAGGAAACAGTTTCTCTAGTTGATTAATATTTATAACTATTTTCTTCTGCGTACAGGAGACTATGAGAACGGTGTGGACCACCTGACCAACGCCATTGCGGTGTGCGGCCAGCCTCAGCAGCTTCTGCAGGTGCTGCAGCAGACCTTGCCTCCACCGGTCTTCCAGATGTTGCTCACCAAACTGCCCACCATCAGCCAGGTAGCTCCCAGACCTCAGAACTAACTGGTCAGAACCTCATCTGATGTGTTTTAAATCTGTTGGTGCTCTGTCCTGCAGCGCATTGTGAGTACACAGAGTCTGAGTGATGACGATCTAGAATAAAGAACCCGCCTCCCTTCGTGGACCTGGACCCTGACCCGCCAATACCTCGGACATCAGACACGTCCATCGACATGCACCAACAGGATTTGTTGGATTATTTTTATTTCTGAGGTTATTCACATCAACATGTTTACTTATTTACTTTTAGAGTAAACTGATCATAAAGTGAAAAAAATACAAGAAGAGACGAGTTCTGACTGGACTGAGTCCGCGCCCATCGTTACACACACACACACACACACACACACACACGCTCCGACAGTCCCAGATTAACACCATCCATCTTTACGATATCATGATAAAGTGTCAGAAGAAGTCTTCTCTCTGCTTTGAAACTTTCAGTATTTATTGTTTTTAGTATTTTTGGTTAAAACTTGGAAACATAAAAAAAAACATTTGTTCAAGTTGAAGAAAAGCACCCTCTTTGGAAAAAAAAATAAAAGAAAAAGTGAAAACGTTGTCTTCTAATTGAACGTGCTCTGTGGGTTCAAATGGATTTATTCAACCGAAGCATTAAAGGGATAGTCCAACAACTTTAAAACGATGTTCTAACAGTCATCAGTAGTTACGCCTCATCAGCCGTGACATTGGTCAGAGAGGCAGAAGTCTTCGTCCAGGCTGGACTCACTCAACTAAACTGATATATTGATCAGCGTCAACACAAACATTTGAGCAGAAACACGAACGTTTGGTTAAAAATGGCAGGAAATAATTTAGAGGTTTAATGTTGACTAAAGTAACGAGCTTTCATTGCTGTGAAAATGATTAAAAATAAAATCTGCTTGGCTAGCTGTTAGCATGGACAAAACCATCTGCCTGACTGTTCTCTGAGTTAATCATGATTACTACTAGTTAATGATTTGTTAATGATTACTACTAGTTAATGATTACTACTAGTGTGCATTTCCTGAAAATGCAGAGTGAAGACGTATTGCAGAAGAACAGCTGAAAATGGCATATTTTAGCGTATATCTTAGATCCTTGTAGTTTTTTTTTTTTTTACACTTTATATTATTGACATTTTATGTGATGTGATAAATTCTCCCTGAATCTTGATTTTCATTAGTTGTGTTTTTGTGATTTTCATAATTTTATCCATTAGTTTTTTTATTTATTAATCATGTATAAATTTGCATCGGTGTACAGCAGTGCCTCGTTTAACGTGGGGGTCCGTACCCTGAAGCCCCGTGATAAGTGAAAAACCACAAAGTAGGAATATTAGTACAAGTAGAAGTAAACCCTTCCCGTACTCTTGCAATATTCTAAACAATGTTTCTAAACGCTCTAATAAAAAGGAGAATGTCATGATTTCAGCTCTGCCTCCGGCTGCTCTGCCAACGCTTTTGGCCACGCCCACTTTGGAGATGACAGCTGCAGGAGGACTCTTCTGCAGCCCACAGCTGCACCTGTTATTTAAAATACATGTAATTAATTTTAAATAAAAAGTCCATACTGATCGTGCAGCTCATCCATCAATCAGCCAGTTGTGTCATGTCCAATCTTATTTTGAAAAACCGCGATTGAGCGAGTCCGCCCAAAACAAACCGTAGCGAGGGACTGCTGCATATAATCTTTTTCTAAACCTTATTTAAATTAGGTAAATTATCCATTTTATCGTGTCTGTACTACATGATGAAATATTTGTGTTCTCTGAGGGGTTGGATACTTTTGCCACCCGTTTGAAGTCACCTCTGTAAAATCAGGCAGTTTCATTTTCACTTTGTTCTGATGAACGAAACCATCAAACTGAGTTTATTCAAACACGCGACTTGTTTACTAAAACAATATTCCAACAAACAATTCAGAAACCAACTTAAAAATGTATTTTTCACAACATTTTAGGAGCAGTTTTTAGATGGTAATTATTACAGAGGTGGAAACTTCAAAACTGTTGTTTGAAGAACCAGAAGAACTTCAGACGTCAGGTCTGAACACGTTTCTTGGCCTTCACCTTCTTCTTCAGAACTTTCTTTTTAGTTTTTTTATTTGGATCCACCATCACTCCTTTAAATGAGCTGCGGCTTTTGGTTGACCTCTGCTGGTTTCTACTAAACCTTTTTGAGGACTCTCCTGGACCAGCCTCCTTCTCATGTCCTGGACGTTTTCTGAAGGTTCTGCTGGGTCTTGCTGAGGTTCCTCGGCTGCCAGCTTGTCTCTCCTGCTTCTCCTTCTTCACGGACCTCTTCACACGAATGGACCGGCCTTGTAGCTTCGAGCCGTCCAGTTCCAGCGCCAGCTGCACCGAGTCAACGTGCTGCAACAAACAAATAGAAGTTACAAACTTACGTTTTTATGGTTTGAGCTGCTTCAGGAAATAAAAATGGTGGAACTCAGTTTCAACAGAAAACTTGGACAAGCTTCTATCTGTTGGTAAACATCCAGCTCATGGTGCAGATTGAGTCACTGACCCACCTCTCCATCCTGAGGCCACCTGCTCTACCTGCCCGGGTCAATACATCAGTGGGAAAGGTCTTAATATGCTGATGATGGTTTGGTGTCACATATTAACCAGTCTAGATTATCTGGTTAACTTCTTACTCAGCAGTACTTAATGGGCAACTATGGTTCAGTGGTTACAGCAGTCGTTCTCCAACGAGTCGTATATTGTGGACGCAAGAAAAAATGCAACCCCAGGTTGATCATGTGTGGAAGTAAACTATTTAAACTGAACTGCAGCCTGATGGAAACTCACCAAAATGCAGCGAACAGGCCCCAAAGTTTCTGGGAGGTTTGTGAGACAAAATTAAAGCTTTTTGGCTTCAGCCACATCAGTTAAGTTTTATTTTGGAAGGGTACCAACAAATTTAGCCACATCTTCACATAAACTGCTTAAGAGAGAGACTGCAGGGCATCATCAGGTACCCTGCACTGAATCAGTTTCAGTGCAGGGTGGAGGTAGCTGTGGCTGAGTGGTTGGAGTAGTCATCCTCCAATGGGAGAATCTGGAGTTTGATTCCACCAGCAGTCACCTGTTGAAGTGTCCCTGGGCAAGACACTGAACCCCTCACTGCCTCCGATGTGTGTCCCATCAGTGTGTGAATGTGCTAAAGCTCTGATTGTTCTTGGTTCAGATCTAGTAGATGCTGTGTGAATGTGTGTGTTGGAGGTAAATGAAGCACAGACTGTTGTAAAGAGCTTTGAGTATCTTCAGTAGGTAGAAAGGAGCTGTATAGGTGCAGTCCATTTACTATCATCTGTTTTTTTATGTAGAGAACTGAGAATAAAAAAAAACCTCAAACAGGACGTATCCAAATCCTTTGCCTAGCCCGGAGTTCTTGTCTCGCACGAGTCGCACCGCCTCCACCGATCCACACTTTTCAAAATGCTTTCGGATCTCCAACTCCTTGATCTCTGCAAAGACGCCACAGCTGAGCATCAGTGTTCTGCTCACAAAGATCCATGAGCTTCAGGATCGCACAGCAGCTCACCAAACGGCAAGTTCCCCAGAAAGACGGAACGCTTGTGGTCGTGCTGCAAAACAACAAGAGGACGTTTGAGCCAAGAGTTCTGTGGAAACATCAGAGTCGTGAAGTTCAGCAGCGTTACCGAGCAGCTGTCAGTCACTCTGTCCACCCTGATGTGGAAGTCTGGCTCCATCTCCAAGCCGTTCCTGCGAAGACGAAACAACGAACCGCACTCAGGACAAAGATTTAAGTTGGTTAGAAATTCTTCAGAGGTTCAAGAAGACGCCATCAAACTGGCACTTTTTAACTTTTTACAGCAAATGGACAATTTTTCTTACAGTTTTTTTCTCTAAAGTGTTAATAAATCCAGGATTAAAACCCAGGACTTTATAGTTAACCCCCCCCCCCCCCCCATTTGTTTAAAGACAAAATCTGTGTTGGGGTTTCAGGCAGTAACTGTTTGTTGTTACTGTTTGTGTTTCCTGCGGTTAGACGACGTTAATAGAGGAGCAAAACGAAGGAAAACGGCACGGTCTGTGCGTTGACCTTGTGTGTGTGCATGTGTGTGCGTGCATGTGTGTGTGTGTGTGTGAGGTCGTACCTCTCCAGAGCTTTGGCAACAGCATCTTCACTTTTAAACAACACGTAGGCGTTCAGGCTTTGTTTCTGGGGATGAGCTTTGCGTCTGTGAAGTGGAAAGAACTTTATTAAATATGATAGTCACATAATTAAAATTATACGAATAATTAAACTTAATAAACAGCTCCTCAAAAAAAAGAAAAAAAAAAGATAAATGAATATAAATAAAAACAATATAATGAACTGGGCAGTGTCGTATTATTAAGCTTATGATAGCTGGTATCAGTTTTTAATGCCCAGAACTGCAACAAGCACAAAGTTTTATTGCAGATAAATAAATTCCTTTACTTTATTTAGTCTGCAGCTGATCTGAACTGTATCAAACCAACACAACATGTAAATAAGTCTATTGTTTATTTTTACGTCTGGTCATTTTTTACATACATTTTTAAATCAGATGTTACATTTTCAATCCACTGTCACATTTTTGTCAATTTTCAATTTGTGTCTCGTCCCCCAGCTTTTTAAAAGTCCATTAAAGGTGCGTCTCAGTCAGGAACAGAGCGCTCCGGCTGATGGTGGAGATAAACAACAACAAGTGAGCACAAATAAACATCAGACTGCTGCGAACTGACGGGACGTACTCAACTCAGAAACTTCATAACGGTCACACAAAAGTTGGACTTCACACAGTTTCTTTACTGATTTTCACAGAATTAAAGTTGATGTTTGATGATTTGATTAAATCATGTTCGTGTGGTCACGTAACATTAACTTTTAAACTGTTTACGAACATTTAACTCTGTCAAACTTATCACTCCTTACATAGTTTGAACATTAAATATCTGCATTTTGTCAGATTAGATCATGTCAAACTCAAGAGCCGCGGACAAAATCTGGTCCCCCAACATGAAAACTTAAATATAAAATGTTGCATCTCTTCTTCTAACGTTTTCTTTAAAAAAATAAAACTTATAAATACATCATTTAGTGGAGACGTCTCTTGCCGGCTGGTTAACTCTGAAGGCAGAAAGACGGCTGGATCATTCTGTCATTACTGGTTCTGATATGGAGAGAACTTCATGTTCATGAACTCCAACCAAGACCAGACGTCAGGACGTGAGTGCACGTTTCAGCTGAAAGAGGCTCGAACAAAGTTTTGACATTTTGCTAACGGCCTTCGACGCCCCTGGTTCTTTCTTTATTTAATGTTTAAGATTTACAGAAGAAAACTGATGAACAGGAGCTGCTTGGCATCCTTTGAAATGTTTTTAGAAAATGTTCTAGTTATATTCTTATTCTTCTTTGCAATATCTTGCTGCAGTTTTAATAAATTTATGAAAAGACGTTTAGTTTTCATTAAAAAAAACGCACGAGTCAGCAACTTACTTTATAACTGCGACTTTCCGGGACATGCAGGGATCCTCTCGAACCTGTCGTGTTGAAACAGAAATAAATCGTGATAAAATAAGACAAATAAGACGTCGGTGTGATTCTGAGTCATGCAGTTTATTATTAATCGTTACCACGGAGCGAAAGCGGACGGACTCAATCGCTCCTTGATGTTTGAAGAGACGCCGCAAAGTCTGTGGAGGAAAAAACAAATGTACAAAATCAACTCTGATGCAAACTGATCAACTTTGTGTTGTTATTCCTCAGAGCTCCCTCTACTGCTGCTGGCTCAAGAAGGAGCTTTATTTTGAAAAGTCCCAGCAGGAAGAGAAGCACCCCCTTCACTGACAGGGACTACAGTAACTTAACTTCTACCCAACAGGATCAAAACGACCACATTTAAACGTTTTTTTAAATATCATCAAAAATAAACTAAAAATAAATCTACAAACAATAAAATCATTAATTGATGCAGATTTTTCTTTCGGCTGCTCCTCCTTCAGGGGTCGACAGTGAAGTAACTCACACGAAGACCTTCCTGACTCAACCACAGACACCGAGCTACCACAGCCCTGTGTGTGGAGCAGGGAGCTGCTGTCTGGGGCGCCCGGGGGAGCGGATGGTGGGAGTTAAGGGCCTTGCTCAAGGGCCAAGTGGGGCAAATGAGGGTGGAAGCAGCTGTGGGTGCTTCACCCTTCCTTCCCATATATATTTATGTTGTCGGTCCAGGGAGTCAAACCTGCGACCTTCTGATCACAGGCCCACCTTATCTAGCCTCTGCACCACCAGTTCCCCCCCCTCCATTAATAAATGCAAATAATTAAATTAGAAAACAAAGTGATGACTGTAGTTTAGCTTCAACGAGCCGTGTTACCTTCAAAACAAGAAAAACACCTAGGAAGCAACAATCAGCTCTTATGACCTTATCTATGACCTTTACGTCTGGGTGAGGGATATCTAGCTCCTTGTTGTCATTTGAGTACTTTGTATCAGAGGAACAGCACCTCCAGGTCTGAGGCCATGTCCTCATTTAAAAAGAGAGGACTGGGGGTAAGGTCAGAGAGTCAGAGAATCTTTATTGTCATTCGCACCACATGTGGTACATGTGATGAAACCAGGTGCTCCTGAAAGAAGGAGATCGCTCATACTGGCGGTCAAAACTAGGTTCCTCCCATCGAGCTGGACTCTCCCTTAGACAAAGGGTGAGAAGCCTTGAAGCTGTTGCTCCTCCACATGGAGAGCAGCCAGCTGAGGTGGTTCAGTCATCTGGTAAGGACGCCTCTAGATGTTTTTCTGGATACGTCCAACACGGAGGAGACCATGTCTCTTGGCTAGCCTGGAACCGTTTGAAATCCTCCTAGAGGACCTGAACGATGTGGCTGTGGAAGGAGATGCCTGGACCTTCCCGCTGAAGCTGCTGCCTCTGCGAGGCGACTCCGAAACAGGAGGAAGAGGATGGATGGACCTGCTCAAATAGTCAAAAAAATCATTCTGATGATCCAAAACCATGTTGCAAAATGTTCTGTGGACTGCAGAGACTAAAGCCGAAGCTTTAGGGAGGGGTGTCCCATCACAGCAGATGGAAAAGTAACACTGCGTGTCAGAGGGAGAACATTGTGCTGCACCAACAGTCATGATGGAACCATGAGTTCTGTTCTCTGCCATCAAATCCTGAAAGAAATGTCCAGCTGCCTGGGTGTGATCTGCAGCACAACAAAGATCTGCAGCATGATAAAGATCTGCAGCATGACAGAGATCTGCAGCATGACAAGGATCTGCAGCATGACAAGGATCTGCAGCACAACAAAGATCTGCAGCAGCTCCTCCAGTCTTGAAACGGACTCGGCACTCGACTGGAGTCGTTTCTGCCAAAAGGGCACAGCTAGTTCTAAACCTTAATGGTCAAATCAGCTGCATTTCACCAGGACAGCGAAGTGAAATGAAGCTGATTTGACAGTCGCTCCAGGCAGTGAGCAGAAGGAAGGTGGCATCTATGGCAAGCTGATTGCGTCATTAATAGTTGGTGAAGATTCTCAGTCATCCAGGACATGGTAAATTCCTAAAAGTTCAATACAAAAACAATAAAGTATAAAGTACATTAAATAAAGTCCAGTTGTTTTTGTCTTGAACTTTTTTGAATTTGTCATTATAGCCACGTTTACCTGTTACATGATACAACAACATGCCATACTGCTCGAGTGCCATCTAGTGGCTGAAAATGTTACTGTCGCAGGTCAAACAACTTATGTAAAAAAAAAAAAAACTGTGACTTATACAGCGAACAATACGGTACCTTCTCAGTGCAGCTGATGGGCAGGTTGCCAACAAAAACTGTCCTGTTGCTTTTAAAAGCCTCCTCTTGTTTTCTAGCCTTCTGCTGTTGTCGCCTCATCACCCAATATTCCACATCGTTCTCTCTGTCCGCCCTCGAGTCCCTCCTCTTCCTCTTTGCTGCAGTGCTCTGCTGCCCGCGCTCCTCCTCGTCTGCATTTTGTAAACTGCTCTCCCTGAAACCACCAAAGAGAAAGAGGTGAGGAAAGAAAGGACATGGAACAGGAAGTGTTAAGAAGCATTTCTCTCTCTTCACCTGCTCTGCAGCTTCTGATCAGCGGCTGACGTCTTCCTGAGCAGCAGCTTCTTCTTTGGACTTTGTTCTTCTTTCACTTCGCAGCTGCTCTCTTGCTTGTCCTCTTTTGTTATTACCTTCTGTAAATAAAAACGATGTAAAACTTTAGCCTACCTCCATACGGTCACGAAGGGAAAAGTTTACGCTCTTTAAATTTGATGGTTTTACATAATAATAAAACTGATCTGGTGTTTACCAAATGTTAAAATGATTTAAATCCTCAAACGTTCAAACACACAACAGATCCCACCGAGTTGTTTTTTTATTATTAAACAAAGAAAATGAAAAACCTGGTTCCAGCTCCTGGTCCAGCAGCCTGTAGACCAGGGGTGTCCAGACATTTTTCATCATGGAGCTCCTTTTAAAGTGACCAGGTCAAAGTGATCTACCTGCTGTAAGACCCTGTTTACACAGAACATCTGGAAACGTTAAGTGTTTTTCCAATGTTTATTGTTTACATGAAAACGCTGCAGTTTCCATGTCAGCCGGGTTGCCAGATAAGTAATGATGAACTATAGTACTGTACTGTGTCTTTAAAATGATAGTATTTTGACCTAAACTGTCAAGATGTGCTGAGTAAAGATGTTCTAAGATGTGTGTTGTGTTTGTTGAACATGTGCACAGAAAAGAAGGAGGTAAATAAGACATTTTGCATTTATCTGGCAACCCTGATGCTCAGCTGCATCCATTGTGCATGCAGGGTCTGCATCCAAACTGGTGAAGACACCAACGTCTCTTTGTAACTGGATTACATCAGTTTTGCTCCCACAAGCTGAAAAAGGGTGAGCAGCTCAGAACTTGTCGTGTTGGACTGTTTCAGTCTCTCACATCAATGTGGAGGGATTTTGACCCACTCTTCTTTCCAACGTTACTTCAGCTCATCGAGGTCAGCAGACGTTAAGTCTCTGATCAGCTTTCTGAAGGTTCCACAGCAGTTTGATCAGGTTGAGGTTCTTGCCTTCGACCGGATCATCGAAGCACCTCAACTCTTTTCCTTTTAGCTTTGCTGCTGTGTTTGAAACAACTGTTCTGCTGGACCCAGTGTGGTCCAAGCTTCAGCTGGAGAACAGATGTCCTGACATTAAACTCCAGGATCCTTTGGTCTACAGAGGAGTTTGTGGTCCACTCAAAGACCACAAAGAACCCAAACCATCAGCCCATCACCACCGTGCTGACAGCTGATGTGCTGTACTTGGTTTTCTTCAAACAGCTGTGCATTACATATAAACATCTGACCTCCTCTGTCTGAAGGACGTTGTTCCAGAAGTATTGTGGTTCCTTCAGATGCAGATTTAGAAAACCTGAAGAGTCCTCCAACAAACCTTCAGTGTCCTGAGACGACTTCTGTTGTGACTTGACCTGAATATAAATAAACTGAATCTTTTAGAAAGAAGGATTTCTCCTGCAGCCCGTTCGAACAGGCCAAGCTTGTTCAGTCTTTTCCTGGTTGGCCTGTCATGACCTTTAACCTTTAACCTGCTAAATGAGGCCTATAGAGTCAGAGATGAAGCTTGTTTTTCTGCACAGTCTGACCTTCGGGGTGAATTAGCTGAAACGTCCACTTGGGGATAATTAGCGGCTAAATGTTTCCACTTGTCTCTGTAAAAGTTTGAAAATGACCTTTGACCTATCCCAGATTGTTTTTCTAAGGTCATTGCTGATGTCTTTCCTCTTGGCATTGTGTTAAGACACAAAGACCTCAAAACCTTGCAAAAGCAGCAAGCTAACAACTTCTGGTGCTCTCACCGACAATGATCAGTTAATCAACACAATTGATCAGCAGCGCTCGGATGCTACTGAACCTCTTCAGTCCTACGGAAACAGGGTTTTATTTCATCTCATAAACAAAGACAGGGTAGAATCAGTTGTGTTTCTGTACTTGAGTATAGAATTGAATGATTTTACAACCTGGCAGTAACCAGTTCATATAAAACATGCCCTAATATGTCCAGTCCTGCCATTTGAACATCCACCCCCTAGTAATTCATGTGTCCTGGCCTGGGGTCCTGTGACACAGATGGCAGATGAAGCTATGCTTTACCTTGGGTGCAGGCTGAAACAGAATAGGTGCAGCTGGTGTAGAGGTTCTGAACAAAGCTGACAGTGATCCTGAGGCCCCAGAGTTCTGCTGGGACAAACTTCCTGACACCTGACCCACTGTGTAGTCAGCTGACTGTTGCCAAGGTGATGATTCTCCACTGGTCACAGAAGCACTGCAATGAAAAAGGTCAAGTCAACAGAACAGGCAATCAAATTAGGACTGTGCAATATTAGAACATCTAATGAGTGAGGAACATCAATGGACCAAACATGGCCGCTAGCAGGAGATTTTTAAAATTACTGCTCCAAACATGGTCATTTTATTTATCAGCCTAAGAATGGGCACTTCTTTGGTTGAGGGTATTTATATAAAACAAACATATTGTACATGTACACAGTGGTCCATCGCTATTCGTTTTTCACAGACTCGCTCTGCCACGGCTTTTCAAAGTAAGATTGGACATGACACACAATTGGCTGTTTGATGGATGAGCTGCACAATCTGCACGTAATTTTAATTTAAAATAAATTATTTTAAAATGATTTAGCAGGAGACACTTCTTCCTGCAGCTGATCAGCTGATCTCCGCTCTGCAGCAGAGAATGGGCAACTACTACAACTTGTGCTACTATTCCTTAGGTTTTTCACTTATCATGGGGCTTCAGGGTACGGATCCCCCACAACAAACGTGGGACTACTGTACCTGTATATACTGTACAGGTGTATGTAGGTCACAAAGTGCTACTGGGGAGACACTGACATTGGCTTTCAATTTGGCAGTTTGCTTTAAGTGCTATTCCAACATTGTGTGTGTGTGTGTGTGTGTTATCTTTTGTCAGCTCTAGTTTAAAAACTACATTATTCAGACCTTTCAAACCTGGACTGAATCATTTTGTACTTATTTGTTATTCTACAATTAAACACCATTTGCGATTTGTGAAACTTTTCTTGTGGTTCTGAAAAATTCCAAAAAGGGTCACATGAATGTTGTTTTGGCATCTGAACCGTAGAAACGGTCCAGATGAAGTAGTTTCCTAAATGCACTCAGTACTGTCGCATGGGTCAGATGTTTATTTTTGAAAGGTGGCTGCAGTTTTTGCACATTCCTGAACCACAGACCACTGAGCTACCACAGCCTCTGTGTGGAGCAGAGAGCTGCCACCTAGGGTGCCCGGGCATCAGGTGGTGGGGGTTAAGGGCCTTGCTCAAGGGCCCAGAGTGGGGCAAATGAGGGTGAAGGCAGGTGTGGATGTTTTAACCATTCCCACCCACATTTTGATGTTGTCGGTCTGGGGAGTCGAACCGTCACCTTACAATCACTTGCTCACAAACAAAAAGTATTAAAATTATCTTTATACAGACTTTCACAAATAATACACATGAACAAAACCAAAATGTCGTTGTACTGACTCTGAGTCTAAAACAATGTCTGTTAATGGGCTAAATTAAATATTCACTGTCCTAAAATTGCGTTGGATTAATTGCTGCTTTTCTACGGAGTCCAGGTTTTACACAGGTCCAGGTTTTGTTGTTTTTGAACTAAGGGACAGTAAAAACAAATAAACTGTTGGATTAACACGTTAGTTTAGCGAACAGCTTAAATCTGAGGCTTCGAATGAGAGTAAAAAAAAAAAGTTACATTAAATCCCAAGTGTCTGAATAAAAAGGTGAGTTGTTAGCAATTAAAAATGACCAAAACAACAATATGTGTAAGTTCAATCGGGGACTAGTCAGAAAATAAACAAACCTGTGTTGAACTATCTTCTTCTTCATCGTGGTTTAATCCAGATTAGATTACGTCGCTCGACTGACTTTTACACTAAAACACAACAAGTGTGAGAAACATAAACAAGATTCTCTACAAATAAAACTCCAACAATGCGTTTACACGTTTCGGTCCTATTTAATCCCTGTCCGTTTTCAAAATACGTCCCCATGAAACAATTTGATTGACGCACAAATGTTCCTGTACGCTTTTCCACAACCAATAATTTTTATATTCTTTTAAAATAACCAGACAGACCATACGTTACATTAAATGTGGCTATTTCCCACTAAAAATTTATACTTAAATGTTCTAATAAAAAAAAGAAAAGGGAACAAAATGCATCTAACGGAAACAAGTGGGACACCAGAAAATATCACTTCCGGTTTCCATTGTCCAGGAAACGTCCGGTTTGGTCTGTTTGGAGATTTTGACTCAGCTAAATCTACATTCGTGAACTGTTCATGTAATTAAAGTAGTAACGTGCTGGAAAAGGACTAAATGTAACCAACTTGAACCAAGCGCGTGTTAGTTTGACACGTTTAAACTTTTAGCTGCTGAGCGCCGGGAAATTATCTTGGCAGATTAATGGGAACCGAACACACGGAGCCGGAGCTCCCGGCGGACCCGGTGGGCAGGCGGGTGTCCTGCGGCGGGGAGCGGGCCACGGTGCGCTACGTGGGCCCGGTGCCACCAACTCCCGGTGAGATCTGGGTCTTCAGTCACATTTTACATCTCAGGTCCTGGTTATTGATTCACGTGCACGAATCAGTCACAAGGTGTTTTCTGCCATTCGAGAGAGGATGCTGCCCATGTGTTTGTTTGTTTGTTTGTTTGTACAGCTCTGTGGTTGGCCTTGTTGCTGTTTTAAGTGCTCTGTAAATAAAATGGTATGGTATAGGATCTATTTCTGAAAAAGAATCAGTTTTAATTTCATTTTCTTAATAAAGCTTTCAACGTGTGGCCTAAAAGAGAAGAGATGTGCATCAACTAAAATTCACCCCAAGTCTTTGTAAGAATCCACAAACTCATTAGGAACACCGTGCATGGATGAGATGGAAGGAAGAACTGCTGACACCAACTTCCTGTTTGAAAACACCATCCCTTTGGTTTTATCAGCTTTTAGCACCAGTTTGAGACGGAACTAGTCTCACTGGATGATGTCGAATGCAGAATGTGGAAGATGGAAAACTGTAGCAACTGTTGTAGCTCGACAATAAACAAATGTATCATCAGCATAGAGATGTAAGGATGCATCAGGAATGTTTTCACCTACACTACTTATATAAATTGTAAAGAGAGTGGGTCCTAAAACTGAGCCTTGTGGCACACCATTAGTGACGTTATGTATTATAAAGGCCAGTGGTACGTTGCAGTCCAGCTGAATGAAGAAACGTGTTTAGTTTGTCCTCCATCAGTCTGAACCTAAAGCAGCATAATAAAGAAAAAGGTCAGAAAAACCAAGCCAGCCCTAACTATAGGATTTATCAAAACTGAAAGACAGAGTGTCGTCCTCATGGACAGAAACTGGATCTGGTTCAGCAAGAGAGGAGCCTGAATACTGAAAACTCTGCCTCCCATTCTGCCTTTAGAACCTCTAGGAACCACACGTAAACCTAAGAGTACATTTGACTCCATGCGGTGTAATTTTGTTAGGGCTGTGGCTCGGTGTGGAGTGGGATAACCCTGAGAGAGGCAAACATGATGGCAGCCATGGAGGAGTGCAGTATTTCACATGCAGGTAGTGCTCCACTCTTTCTTTTGTGTTGATTTATCTGGAGATGAGTGTTGTCTGTCGATACGTTCACTAACAAAAAGAATAAAACAACATCAAAGATTTGTGTACAATGAAAAGACAATGGCATTTTTTTCAAATAGACATCCTAAAGGAGGTTCCTTTGTGCGCCCAGCGAAGGCAAGTTTTGGAGTGGACTTCTTGACGGCTTTGCGACGCACCTACGAGTTTAACACCGAAGGAGTGCTGAGTGAGGAAATCACCATTTCCTCCAAAAAGCTAGAGTGGCTTGCTGTGGAAGCGCGCAGGTACTGTTTCCTGTTTGGATCATCATTAGGTTTGTTTTTTATTTATGTGGCTGCTTTTGTGATTATAACAGCTGGAGTTACTTGAATGAAAGTCAGCTGAGCCTGAAGATGTGGCAGAACAAGGGCGATATTCAAAAATTAACAAAGGATAATCATTAATAGACTTAAGGACCCCACTGTGTTCCTTTTTTGCTGAGACGTGAGCGCAGACCATGAGGAGTCTTTGCTTTAAAAAAAAAAAAAGCTGCCAAAATATCCAAAAATGTCTATATTTTATTTACCAAGTGCTTTTGAAAACCAAAACTCAGTAAATGTGTTTGTAAGAGTTCTGAGTGGCTGATGTGAACCCAAATGTAACGGATTCTTTAGATTCACACATTTTAGAAAAGATGATTTGATTATCAGCAAAATCAGATCAGCAGAAATTTATCACCAAGCTGTTGTTCTGTAACGTTTTGACGTAAGTTGTTCCAACAAGCTCAAAAACCTTTTGTTGTTTTTGCAGAAAGATGAATTAGAACGAGCTCATGAATGATTTCAACCTGATGCAGAAAGAGTAACTTTTCATGATGTCTACAGGTTTGAGAGTCTTCCAGCTGTGATGCTGAACCGCCAGGACGTGAACGGACCAGGAGCTCCTGGAGAAATCAGGAAAACAACTCCCAGTATCCTAAACTGCATTTAAATCAGCAACAAATGTATTTTTGTCTGTTTTTATTTATTTTATTGTTTTTTCCTGGCAAATCCTAAAAATCTTTCTGATTTTTTTTTTAATGCTCCCATAACGTCACGTCCTTTCTAGTGTTTCTGAGGGCTAAATCAGTTGTGAGGGAAAAGCACTATGAATGCGTTTACTGATTCCATAATTATCATATCATACAATAAAAACTAAACATAAAAACTAAAGTGCATGTTGGACCACCAAGCCACACGTGTACGTTTGACCAACAACGAGCCTCATTTTCAGCTCCCTGGTCTGGAGGCTCTGTGGCCTGACTCAAATAAATAATGTCAAAAAATATTTTTGGGCAGACTAATGGGCGTAAAGTGACTTAAAAAAAAAAAGGCCATAATTCATATATTTTGTCACGAGTAAAAGATAATGGATGGATTAAAAAAAATAATTTTTTTTTTTTTTTTTTTTTACTAAAAGCCCATAAAGATTTCAAATTTAAAAATACATCATTTACCGTTTATTTATTTATTTATTTATATATAAAAAAATCTGTCTGAGTTAGCTCTAAAAAGCTTATTGTGAAAAGCAATATTTAAAATTTGTATTTTTAGGCAATTTTGTAAGATGTTCAGTTTATTTTCCTTCTAAAGAACTGTAATGGTCATAAAAATAAAAGACCATCCAGGGGTTAATATTCATTATTATTATTCATTATATCCATTATTCTTTCGTTCATGTCTAAATGTTTAGTCGTGCTCATTCTGTAGTTGTCAAAAAAAAAAAAAAAAAAAAAAAAACATCAAAACTGTGATTTCATCAGAACTGGTGTGCTAAGACTTGTAGCAGAAGATCAAACACTTTAGATGAAATGTGAAACAAAAGGCCGTCGCCTCGATCTGTCAGTTCCACCGTGACCTGCAGGAAGATGCTGCAGTACGTTCACTCTGAGCGTTCCCATTCTGCAGGATTTCTTTCAGCCATGTGCGTCCTGGTATTGCGCAACAGTCCTTTAAAAACGAGCAGGTTCCTTTGAGATGATGGAAAGGCTCAAAACAACAGAGGTTTGCAGTGGGTGGCCCTGTTGGGTGTCTGCTGCAGATGTTCCCAGGCTCTCGCCTTCCTCCTGGTTACAGCTGATCAGGAGCCCTCGGCTTTCTTCAGCTCGTTGCTTCTTGCCAAAAGGCCAGGTGTGATGCAGTTTATTGCTCCAACCTCTGAGGGATGCAGCAATCCAGACCTGATCAAAGTAATCCTCCAGAGCTGTGCCACTGTAGGTGTGAAGCTTGGCCTGTGCTCTGACTGCCCTTGGCTGGGTGGTGGACTACCCCCTGTGGCAGCAACTGCTCTGCTGAAGGTCCCTTTGGTGTTGTCTGGCAGTGCCATTCTCTGGCGGTGGGCGGGGCTTGACAGCGGTGTTTCTCACAGCATGGACACGATCTCCAGATGGTGGGCGGGGCTTGGCAGGGGTGTTTTCCTGAGCAGGAGACTGCTTGTGACAGAGCTTCGGCCCTCCAGGAAATCACGCTCAACACTGCATGTCCTCAGTGATCAGGTCTCGCAGAGCTTCTACCTCTGTTTTCTTCAGAGGATTCATCCCACTTCTGACACCAATGCACCGTGGCAGCGCACAGAGAGATGTGCAGCTCTTGTTGTAGATCAAGGATCAACCACCAGATGGCGTTTTATATCCTGCCCTAGATAAATAATGTTACTAATTGATTTTTTTGTTTGTTTATGAATGTTTCTGTTCAGTGCCCTGAGACGACGTCAGTTGTGACTTGGCGCTTTAAAAATAAACTGGAAACTTGAAATTGAGCCACAAAATGTCCAGCTGTGAAGCAGGTGAGCTCCAGGAGCAGAAGACCTCATGAAGTTCCACTCCTGTCTGCTAAGAAAAGGAAACTGAGGCTACAGTTCACACAGGCTCATCAAAATTTGAGAACTGGAAATGGGACCAACACGACAGGTCTCAACACTTTCAGGATGTGGTGGAACCAGAGAATGACATCACTGATGTAAAACTGATTCATCTGCAGGAAATGCAAACTGCTGTCGTGTCGACATGAAACAAAATCTCTGCCAATGTTTCCAACAACCTGTTGAATCTGTGACATCTGTGGTGGAGGAGCTAAACTTAAGTGTAATACTAAGTGGCCATTGAATATATTTTGCTAACACACACACACACAGAGACCTCTTGACCGTTGGCGTGCCTTAACAGCGCTGATCAGATGTTCAGTGGTTGGACCTCAGTGGGACGCTGTTGTCCTCTTGGGAAGAAGTGTCCTCCATCACTGAGCAGCTGGAGAAGCTGGAAGGACTACAGCTCAGGTGCAGCTTCTTTCTGCATCGTTTCCATTCGTGGCTTTTTACAAACTGAACACTTGTTTTGTTTTTTAACTTTTTAGCAACAACAGATTAAAATTACCCTCAGACCCTTCGGCTCACTGTCGGGCTTTCTCCAACCTGAAGGTCCTTGCTCTGAACAGCTGCATGCTTACCTGGCTGCAGGTAACTACACTCCACACACAACATCTATACTGTACATTTACTCACCACAGAAAACAAATGCTTATATATCATTTTAATTAGTTTTAGAACATTAAATCTTGTAAGAGTTTTATATTTGACCAACAAAGGGGATAATGTTTTTACCCGTGAGTGTTTGTTGCACTAATAAAAAATGTCATAAACTAACAGATGAATCATAATAAGACTTGCAGAAATAATGATGTTCTTATGGCTTGAGACAGTGGACTGTCTATACTAGTCCTGTTATGTTGGTGTAGAGGCAGGGCAGCCGACTCGGGACCCAAAGGTTCTGGGTTCAATCCCCAGTCATGACGCATCTCGTGGCGTCTCTGAGCAGGACACCTCATCCCCAGTTGCTCCTTGAGCACTTTCAATAGCTGCTCACTGCTCCACCTGGTGGTGGATGGGTTAAATGCAGAGCCAATGATGACAGCACATACACATTATTATTATTATTATATTAATTTGATGCAATCAAATGTGAATTGATTTCAGCATCCATTGTGGGTTTTCCTTCTTTAACAAGAGCACAAACAAACGTGTCTGTGTGCACTTTGAAATACACGTGTACAATGTTCTGTTGTTGAAAGTGGAACTCAGAAAATGCTGAATGTTTGGTTGAGCAGCAGTGTTACTGTGGGAGGCTGCTCTTTAAAGTTTCCAGAGGGCTGAATGTCGTTCTGTTTGTCTGGATCAGGTTTTGGAGTGTGCGGTCATGTGGCCTCAGCTGGAGAATCTGTCTTTAGAGAACAACAACATAACGGAGCTGCACAGGTACTCCTGAAGTCGTCCGTCTGTTTTGTTACACTGCAGGATTTTTTTACACACATCACTGAAGAACCAGCCTGTGTTTGTGTATTTGTCTGAACCGCTGAAGGCCGGAGGGAGGAGTACTGCAGACACTGAAGTATCTCAGTCTGTCCTGTAATCCCTTGGTGCAGGACAGCATCCTCAGTCTGTCTGCTCTGCCCAGGTACCGTCAGCATCACTCTGCACTTTGATCACTACATGACGAGGATCAAAACAACATGTCCATGGTACTATAAGCAGTAGGGGATTACCGTAATTTTTGGACAATTGAGTACACCTGAATATAAGCTGCACCCACTAAATATTAATAAAAATAATAATAATTTTGTACACACATAAGGCGTGCTTGTCTCTAAGCTGCAGGTGTTCAAGTTGTAACATGAGATATTTACACAGAAGGATTTTTAAAACTTTTAATTAAATACATACAGGTAACATACAAAAATACTGCAGTAAATGTTTTTTTCTGAACAGCGCCGGTAACACGGCTGGTAAAAAAATAAAAAATACAGTAGCCTACCAGGAAGTCATTGATCGCTATCGTCACCTTCCTCCTGCTCAAGAGGATGGAGGACAGCTTGTGCACAACAGGGAGGGGGAGAGTTCTCAAACCTCCTTGTTCTCTCCTCCCTGCTCCGTTTCATTGGTCCACTGTGATCTATACGGTAATTTCATTGGTCAGATTTTATTAAACCCTTTATGTATACAGGTAGTCTCATTGAGTCACGAAGACCCACCCCCAAGAGAGACATTGGGTATAGCTATGTGAGCATCCAGGTGTGATGAAGGTACATGTTTTAGCCAGAATGAAGCTCAATAATCCATCAAAAAATAAAGATCCATAAATTAACCGTAGCGTTGTATAAGCCGCGGAGTTCAAAGTGTGTAAAATAAGTAGTGGCTTATAGTCTGACAATTACGGTAGTAACTTGTGAATATTCAACACAGATTACCTATTAACAACTACAGACAACATCTGTTTACAACTACAGACAACATCTGTTTACAACTACAGGCAACATCTGTTTACAGCTCCAGACAACATCTGTTTACAACTACAGACAACATCTGTTTACAACTACAGACAACATCTGTTTACAACTACAGGCAACATCTGTTTACAGCTCC